>PVHY01006963.1:19397-42952 GCA_004024945.1 Uropsilus gracilis | reverse complement strand
GGGAACAGTAGATGGGAGCACTACGAACTGTGGTGGGGGCTGTGAGTGCTTTGGTGGTGGGAGAATGAGGATCACACCTGAGGGGAAACATCCTGTACTGTCAAAAATTTAACAAAGATGTGAAACAATGGGACTTCATTAAATCAAAAAAAATTTAAAAGAAGCATATGCTACACCAGAGGTGAATAATCAAATACTATCCAACATTTAACAAAGATGTAAGAAAGCAAACAAATAAATAATAAATATTAACCTTAGTTTAGCAATTATGATCCCTAGCTATCTTTTGGGGTGAATGTGTTTAAATGGTTCTATTTATATATAATTTGTACAATTTATGTGTTTTAAACATTGAGTTTCAGGGAGTACATTTAAAAAAATCATTTAGTCACTCACAACAAACCATGTGCATTCTCAGAAAAAAGTCATAGAACACAAGATAAAACACTAAATCTTTTTATAAATTGAGCTAGAAGAAACACTGCATAAATAAGGAAGCAATGAGAACTAACTTTTTAAAATGCCCTCCCACTAGACTAAAAATGGCCTAATTATTGAATAGATACTTTATTTTAGAAAAGTATTATCAGTCTAATTTCAGAGATTAAGAAACTGAAGATTTTAAAGGATGAAATTGTTTTATATTACAGTATTAATTAGAATTGCTCACATTAAACTCAAGTAACCTTATTTTTATCTCTATTCTAAACTGCCTTTAAGAGTTGAATAAAGGATTTAATCTTTCTGGGAATAAGAGTTTTCATGCAGAAAATAAGTCTTGAGATACATTATGTCAGACTCCTTCCAAATCGTAACACTATTATTCTTATTATTCTTTTCTAGTGAAATGACTGTATTAAGAGGAAGAATCATCCATTTTACAAATTGGGTGACCATCAACCCAAATAGCAGATGAAGAGATGATGCAAAAACCCAGAAAATAAAACAAATTCTGTGGACGCAAAATTCATTAAGAATTGACATATAGAACTTCCTGCTCTCCAGCTCTTTATTTTAGGAAGACTCTGGTATGGAGATGATGCCAAATGTGCTCTTTCACTTACAAACAACACATGCTGAGAGAACTTGATAATAAATGAATGGCCAACATTAATTTCTCTCTTTCCTGGATTCTCATGAGATCAACCAGTGTGTTCATGACCGCTATGTAAGAATACAAAACGAATAGTGGAGTTGACTCAACAGTTTATATCTGACCAAGGTTAGAACCAGAGATGATAAAAGAACTCTAGATCACCCAATAGTGCCCAATAGAGGAGGAATTTAAATCTAAATTTCTCATTTTTTTCTAAATATGTCTTTCTCATTATACAACATTATAAAGTGCTTTATAGGAGAGAAATGATTGTGTACAAAATAGAAGACCCTGATATGTCAAGGTTTCATGGAAGAGGTAAGACTTGAGTTGGAACCAGGATAAGTGGCTGGTTTTGGATAGAGGGAGAGGCTGTTCCAGGTAGCTACGCTGAGGTGGGACACCTAGTGACTTTGAATGACCCAGTGATGACACAACTATGTGAAAACGGAATTTGTGTACAAACAATGTCTGCTTCGTAAAATATCTCCATTATTGCCCACAGGTGAAACTCAGAAGATGTTTTGACTACACCAAAAACTGGCAAGGATGTGGAGTAACTGGAACACCCATGGTGAATAATGCTTTTTATGCATCTCTGGATTCGATTTGCCTCACCCCTTGCAGTGCTGTTGACAGTGTAAATAACACAACTGCTCTGCAAACATTTGCTAGTTTTTCATAAAGGTAAAAATCAAGAATTATATTCACATATGACCCAGGCATTCCACATCTGGTTATTCACCCCAGAAGAGATGATTTAACTGCTTATTCTTCAGCACTCAATTGCCTGACAGCAGCAAAATTAGAATGTTATGGTTAATATGTCAATCCTAATTGAAAATAGAATATTAAATAAGCCAAATCCATGCATAAGCTTTTGAAGGAGTTTCATATTCTTTCCACCCTTAATCCTTACTGGATAGTTAGTATGAGTATGAAATATATTTTTATGATTTGAAGAGGTTCAGATTTTGAAATTATTAGAAAAACTCAACTTTGGAATATAGTTACCAAGCTGGAAGATTTTCTAGCCTCTCACAACTTCTTTGTTGTGCTTTCTGATATTAGTCTGCTTCTGCCTTCTTATTTCTAGTTTTGTTTTTACTCTCTTTTCTGTTCTGATCATCATTCCTTCCTCAAATCTTCCATGCCACCCTGTTCTCTGTGGTTTTGCTCAACTGTTTCATCTTTCCTCATGAACGTAGTTACTTCCTGTGATATCATAACTAATTAGTCCATCAAAAGCTATCACTGGAGGTAAATATGGAATTGATGATGAGGAAGGAATTGGGCAAGAAAAACAACCTATGCTTTCCATCTTGGGGTGATTTTATTAATGGACATAATTGGTCCTAATAACCAATTCATTCATTTTATATAATGACATAAAATAAGTTTGTTCTTAATAGGTAAGGGATGGTTCAATAATTCTCCCATCTTTGGAGAATTGAGAAAATGATCGCTAGCATAGTTTTCTGTAGGGAACTTTCTGGGATTCAGGTTGAGAAAGCCTGCCTTAGTGCATTGTTATCATCTGAGTGATCAAAGCTGGGTCACAGTCATATCTGTGGTTTAGGTGATAGGAAGTGCAGGTGAAAGTAATTTCAGGTGATAGGAAGTGCAGGTGAAAATAATTTCCTTTTTGGAAAACAAGGCCAGCATTGTGTTTGTGCTTTGAGTTATAATTCTATGCTGAATTACTTGGTTGCATGAATTATTCCAGTGTTCCACTTGGGTATTGTCAGATATTCAATCTTGTGGCCACACTTATAGGTCAAGAAAATGAGAAAATTGAGCCTCTACTTGGGGGATCAACTGTCAAGAAGAAAGGGAAAATGGATTTGGAGACACAAGCAACAGCAGTGTTGGAGTGAAGAGCCTGACTTAGACATTATGGAAGAAATCTTTTACTTGTCATTTCGAACTAGTTCTATTCACAACTTTCATGGTGTTTTTTCCTCTATTTTTCCCCTTTGAACTCAACCTGGTAGCCATGTCCTGAGAAGTACATTTTTATTCTATTATGAACTCTTTCATAATTTCTTTATTCAAGTCAGGCACAGTGGCACGTGCCTTTAATCCCAGCCTAGGGTGGGAGGCTGATACTGGGAATTGCTTGAATCTGCATGTTCGAGACCTGCTCAGGGCAACAATAGAAAGACCTAGTCTTAAAAAAAATTTCTTTATTCAGATGAGTTTTAAGATTCTGATACATTTAAGAAGAGGCTATAGAGCAGATTTTATAAATTCTGCTGCTACTTACACAATATTTGCCACCGTTTAATACATTTTATTGATTGATTTTATTTTTTATCTCTCCCAACTAGAATGCAAAGTTCCTAAGGGCAAGGATTATTATTTTGTCGTTATTGCTTATGGCTGTGCTCCAAATGCCTAAAATAAACTTGTGATAATAACTAATAGTTATATACTATTTACTATATACTGCACAATTAGGAAGACTATGCAATATACAGTCTAACCTGGACTTCTTTTTGAAATGAAAGGAAGTTCTTATTAATGATTATGCTGAGGCGATGAGAATGAGAATCATCATGAGTGTCCTAAGCAAACCAGATTCATTTGCTCTCTAGCATTGTTCTACGCAAACTATTTGTGTGTCACAAACATAGTCTCATTTAATCTTCATTATTGTACTTGAGATGGTTATTGTTCTTATCCCTATCTCCCTCACAGATGAGACACTATTATTTTCATTTTACAAAGGAAGAAACAGTGACATAGAAAGATCAAAGAAATTAGTTAAGGTCACATAACCAGTATAGTGGGAAGCCAGAACTTGAACCTAGGAAGGTGGACCTCAGAGCTCATGGTCACCCTGATGTATTGATATGAAAAATATTTGTGACTTGAAGAATAAATTGCTTATAGACTCACTGATATTCTCTGTGTTTCAAGTGTTTCCCACCAGACCTCTAAGAATGGATTATTCAGTCTTTTATTCCCATAGAGAATGACATCACTCCCTGACTATTGACAACTCTGCCCAAACTAAAGGAAAAACTGAATGCAACTGGAAGTATGGTGTGAGACTGCATAGAGAGGGGCATGACCCAGCTCCTCCTAGTGAAAGAAGTATATTGTGGGGATGCAAACACTAAAAAGAAAAAAACATACCAACTAATTAAAATCACAATTTTATACTTACTATGTGAAATGTTTGAATTTTGGATATTTTAATGTCACTGACTGGGGTTCTTTCCAATGATTCCAAAAGCAGAAAAATGATGGAAAAATGAATGAAATTCCCATTAATTCTATAGTTGGCTGCTAGTATTGTGCCAATACTGTTAGGAACCATAACTTCTTACTTTTGATAGATAAATATTTATCAAGATCTATGGACACCTAGATCTTAAAATAAGAGAAACTGTGAAGAATACATGGGCAGCCTGTGCTAATTTATAATTTACTTTTGTCTAAAGTTATCTTTTGAAAAAGCCTAATTCAATAAATGTAAACGCCTAAGCCTAATATATTTAAACAAATTTATTTTTAAAATGAATTACTAAAAATAGTATCAAAGAAACACCAAACAAACAAATAAATACAATCCTATTATGAAAACTTTTAGAATGAAATAGCCTGGGAATTCTGTCATTTGATTTTTATTTTAGTTACTTTTCCTTGAGCTGAGATCAGTCACATGAGCCAGCTGGTGAGATTATTTATAGTAACTTGCCAGAGTTACTTTTGGCTTTTTCTTTTTAAACTCCCCTAACTTATGCAACCTCTTGGGCTAGGCACTAATCTGAATTGCATTAATCTGAATTGGTCTTGGCTTCTCTGACATTTTAAAGAGTGCAAGAGTGCAGTTTACGACGCAGGACTCCCATGAAGTCTCAGACTTAAGAGGGACATTGACCTGCCATTGGAAGTTTGCATGATTCTAGACATTTTTTTCACCTATTGCCTGTGTCCTCACAGGAAGCAGGTACAGGAACAGGGGCCATTAACCTCCCTGGGGCTGTTATTTCTAGTGAAGAGTGAAAAAGGAGGGCAATGAGAAGAATCTTTATGAATGAACTCAAACACTCTATTTAAATGTAGCTTGTAATTTAATTTCAGAAAAAATAGAATTCACAGCCAAAACATCATATAGACATAACATAGCTATGAACATATTTGCAACCAACAATATAGCCTTAACATGAGCAAAGCAAAATCTGAAGAATACAGATGAACCCATTAATCCACACAAATGTAACGCTGACTTTGGCATATTTCTCTGAGAATTGGCTACTAAGAAAACAACAAGCAAATAGTTTGAGTAATAGGGCAGCATCTCTTTACTTTTATATAAGTTTATGCCCTGCACAGATAGGGAGAAATACACTTTTCAAGCACGCCTGAGATATTTATAAAACTTGACAATAAACTAAGAAGTCAAACTTTTGGTTATAACACTATCTCCTTTAGGAAATTCCTAGGTTGGCATTTTGGATCAGTGTGGTATCTGGAGACCCGTAGTTCATCACAGTCAAAAGTTGCTCGTTTGTTATATGAACACCTGCTCTCTGTTATTGTTTTATTTGCTCATATCCGAAGCTTTGTTCAATTCCTCAACACAACACAGCCATTCCTTGCCAGATCCCCTTTTAGCCAGGACCACCTTATGTGGATGTAACTTAAAATGATTCATATCTGAGTATCTAAATTGCCCAGATAACCCTAATTTTTCTTCAGTACTTTAGAGATAAAGGTCCAGATACTTTAAGATAACTTCTCTTGTAAATAATAAGTTTCTGGGTTTATTTTCTTTTTTCAAATCCTTATACCACTGAGTACAAGCTACTTAAAATTCTGAGTTTTAGAGAAATAAATCTTTTTTGCTAATCTTATTCAAACCCAACAAATAGAGAAATAGAAAGATTAAGTGATTTACTTAATCACATATTTAATTTCTGGTCTAGACATAGCTAGAATTCAGAACTCTAGATAAACAAAGTTGTTTCTACCATAGGTCATCATTTTTTACTTTTTGAAAAAAATTTAACATTAAGGCATAGTAATTGTTATACACAGAATTGCACATATTAGTGCATACAATTTAGTAAGTTTAGTTTTAATGTAGACACCCACATCATTATTACAGTAACCAAGGCAATCAATATATCCAATACCTCCCTGAATTACCTTGTGTTGTGGGTTTTTCCTGGGTATGTAGCAAAGAACACTTAAAATGAGATCTACCCTCTCAAATTTTGAGGTGTAAAGTACTGTATGCTAACACAGAGCTACTAAGTGGTAGTAAATGCTCTAGTATTCGTTTATGTAGCAGAGTGGAAACCAGACCACTCATTTCTCCCCCCTCTGACCTCTAAAAGTCACTATGATTGTCTCTTTCTTAAAAAGCTAAGATCACCCCAAAAGGTACAGAAATTACATTGGATGAACTTTAACTTACATAAATGGCAAAAATCCTCAGTAAATAGGAATAGAAAGGAACTTCTTTAACCTGATGAATGATGACCTTCAAATAAGTACACAGTTATTAGTAAGTTATTAATAAGTCCATTAGAGTTAATGATGAAATAATTAATAACTGTCCTCTAAAAGTGAACTCTAGAATGACTTCAAACACTAAGAAGGGTTCTCAGGTTTCCATTCTAGTACTGAGAATCAATCCTCAGTCTAAAATACATATGTCCATGCTGTGTCATTTAATCTCATTTCAAAGGGCTGTTTATATTGTGATGAGTCATCCTGGCATGTCAACAACTCCCCTTGCTCTTCAAAGCTTTCTATGATGCTTCCTGCCCCCAGAGATGTTTCCATATCCCACTACTGGCAGCTATGGCCACTAATGTAACATCTTCAATTGTTCTATGAAAAATTTGCTTCTCAAAATTTAATCACTTCTCTGTATATTCATTCAGCTTGCCTAAACTAAGCTGGAAGTTGGTAATAATGAATTAGCATCAAAGGCTCAGTTCAAGTACAGAAATGTATGTGTTCCTTCTGTTTTCTTTCCATATTTTTAGTGTCTATCCAAAACTCAGTCGTTTCCTTGAAAGCTCTGAGAACATACTATTCCTTTTTTTAAATTCTTTATCTTCTATTCACTAATATCCCTACTTAAATGAAATATTTTGTGTTAGCTTTCTCAAAACATCTTCAATGAGATTTGCAAAAGAAAGAAAACTTCAGGATATATTAAAATCCCTGTAAGAAGTTGTCACTATTATATGAAACACAAAAGAAGCCACAATATTATCTGTAATTTCCTGTTGTATCCTTCCCTCTCTATTTCTTACTATACAAATTCTCTTGACCGGAACCTTAAATTACTAACTAAATAGAAAATTTTAACCTTAGAATTTTAGTCCTTAAAATTTCATCATGGTGGGGGGATCAAAACTGTTAGCTGTAAGATGCTGATAGATTCCTTACTCTATAGAGATCTGGAAGCTTTTTACATTTTTTTCTAGAGTAAATAAAAGTGGTTATACACATAAGAAGAAAGTTGACCTGTCACACTTCCAAGTTTTATTTCTCTAAATAAGAACGTTCTAGCAACATGACAAAGAATAAAAGATACATTGGCTCAGTATAAGACTGTTACATACTCTCTCACATCCCTTCCATATTTGTAATTAGTGATGATCATCAGCATTATTTTTGGATTGACGTACCATGTTGGAGTACTTGTTAATGGTGTACAGGAAGAACATAATGCAGAAAGTCATGATAACCACTGAGAGTGTGGCCAGGAGGACGATGGACATCACTTTTTCCTGTGTCCCCATTACTATGCAATGATGAGGCCCCTCACACATAAATGAACGGCACAAAATGGGCTTATTAATCAGTGGTAGGTGATAATGAATAAGGAGGACCAAGAAGACTACCTGTACAGAGCATTGTACAAGAAAGTAGAGAAGATACATTGCTAACAGGGACTTTTCATGGGTTAAGTCGAAGATTTCATCTTCTGTCTTTACATGGTCTGCTTTGCTGTCCTTATCACTGTACTTTTCTATAGATTCCTTTGTAAACAATTTGGATTCTTTATGTAATTTCTGGGACACAAAAAACTCCATCACAAAAAAGATGGAGGAAAAGACAAAGCCAACCACATACCAAACTCCTAGAACAGGTCTGTTGAAGTGGTCATCATAGCACTGTGCTAAACAGGTTGTGGAGATATTCCCATGGCACTGGAAGTCTCTGGGCAAATCACTCCAGGTGATTTGCACTATATACACAACTGAAAAATAAAGAAAGATGATACTGAACCATAGTGTTCGCCCTATATAGAAATTTGTAGGGTCTTTGCTGATCTTCAGTATGGTAGGTACCATACCCCAAAATTTAGTACTGTCACTCATCTTGGGATCTAGAAAGACAAAAACAAAGTAACATTAAAAGAAAAGAATGGGGATATTAGTCCATGTATGGTCTCTGCTGTGTTCTTACAGGTGCTCTCTGTGAAGGCATTCAGTATCCTCAGGTGAAAGGAGACCACCTTTCAAAACCCCCCCCCCCCAAAAAAAAACAGGTAAGGAGAATGCCCAAGAGAAATACACCTATTTAATATTTATGATAATTTTGTTTCTTAGTTCTTACTTCAAATTTTCACTTAGCAGTCAGTCACCCAATTTCATTTCCCATCTTTCCCCACAGTTCATTTATTAAGCCCTCTACATACCTATCTAAGTATCTTTGCTATCATCACAGACTTTCAGTGTCATTCATTTCTTTTTGTAAGCTGTATACCAATCTATGTCAGTCAGCCCACTCCAGCTAACAGTATAGTTCCAACTGTCATGGAATTCACATGGATATCTAAACACAAGGGCTTCAAGACAAGTCTTCGTAACCTCTCTCTCTGAGGTGGATTTAACTAAACCCACTACAGTCAACTTTTCTAAGGCCATAATCAGTTTCAAAAGCTGTTTCTGGCTGACCAATCATGATGCATGAATCAATACTTAACTGCTTTCTACTGGGATAGTAGCTTAAATTCTTATTTGCATTGCTCTCTGCTGCTCCTTTGAAATTTTCACTGATGTATGAGTATTCGGAGCATACATAAAAATGAACAAGGCAGTCCAACCTTGAAATGCAGCATGGAAGAGTACTTTTCTTCAAGTTTATGCAATGATTGTGGTTTCTGGAATTCACTCTCCCTCCTATGAGTGAGAAAGACATTATCACAACAATTTCTTATGACAACAATTGCTCCAGCCTACTTTACCAAGAAGACCAAGACATTTTGGATTCACATCACCACTGAACTTCACTCATCCTGTTCTCTCACACTACACCCCCTCTATTCCTTTCAAAGGCACCAGTGCCTGGTAGCTATTTTGCCCCTTCAATCTTGTCTCAGCATCTGCTTCTGGGAAAAACAACCCCAAACAGTACTCTTTAGACCTCTTGAAACCTGAGACACATGCTATACTCACAGAAAGCAGGTCTTCCTTTACCCCTGTGGTGACAGTTACTGGGAAGGCAAACGTTCTTTAGAATTCACTGTGCTTAACCTTTGCCCTGGAGCTTCCTGAAAATGACACGGAGAAATGACTGCTTTGCATCAACTTTCTCCATGAAGATTGCTACAGAGTCTGAAGCTTGTTGGTTCTGTCATGGATCTGCTGGGCAGGTGATGCAGCTGCTGTTCAACTCAAAAGATGGGAATGCATTGAAATTAAAATTGGAGGGGAGATAGGATACATTCATTCCAACCAAATGTTTCCAATCTCCCCCCCCCCTTGATATGCTAGGTTATGTAACATTATTGCTCTAATTTCTTGAGAATATTTTTCAGCACATTTTGAATTAACTTTTGAAGTAGAAATGCATACCCCAAAATGCACAAAGTATACAAGTTAGATTGTTCAGTTCCTTAAATTTCAAGAACGAATACATCCAAGTAATGTCATCCTGATCAAGAAAGAATATTACCAATATGCAAAGCTCCACTGTACATTTATTCATTTATCACACTCTATTATGAAATTAATATCAGAACATCTAATAATATATCTTGTTTGTTTTGAAAATATATAAAAATGAATAATAAAGAGTATAATCTTTTACATCTGATTTTTTGAGTTTGCTTTAGATATTGTTTGTCATATCCATCTATAACACAGTTGAATATATTTGTGGTTTAGTCTTTTAACTGTACAGTTTTCCGTTATGTGAATACACTGCATTTACTTGTTCATTTTAATGCTAGTGATTTTCAGTTTGGATCAAGATCAGTCATAAATAGTGCTGTTCTGATTACTCTGTACATAGTTTTTTATGTATAAGTTACACTCCCACAAGCATTAGAAATTTATTCTGCATGCTCATAATACTTGGCATTATTATATGGTGTTCATCTCAGCTATTTTTATACTTAGGTGTATTGCATTATGGATTGAATTTGTATTTAACTGATGATTAATGAAGTTGAGCATCTCTCAAGTGCACATTTGACCATTTGAAAATATTTTTTGGTCAGGTGTTTGTTTGATCAAGTAATTTGTCCATTTTTAAATTTTTGCTTTTGTCTTTTCCTTAGTCAGTTGTAGGAATTTGTTACATACTCTGGATATGAGTCCTTCATAACTAAGTGGGTTAGAGATATCTTTTCCCACTCTAAGGGATATCTTTCCACCCTCTTTATAGTGTCTTTTTAACAAACAAGAGTTTTTAATATTGCTGAAATTTGTGTTTATTTCATATTAGTTGTTTTTGTGTTCAATTTAAGAAGAAAACTTCAATATCATGATGATGTTCTGCTTTCTTCCAAAATTGTTTTTGCTTGATCATTTTTGGTATATTGTGTATTAAAGTATAGTACAATAAAATTCTCCTTTTGTAGTGTCCAGTTTTGCAAGTGGAGACAAAGGTATGCAGTCATAGAACACCATTAAAATCAATATATCAAACCATTTCATCATCACAAAAATTCTCCTTAGCCCTTTTATAATCAATTCCTCTTCTACTGTGTTCTTTGTTTTCTGTCTCTCTAGTTTTGTCTTTTCCAAGTTATGTAAGTAGATCTGTACTTATATAACCTTCTGAATCTCACTAAGCTCATTGTGATGACCACTAACAGTATAAATCGTTTATTTTTTTAATGCTGCATAGTATTTCTTCACACAAATGTAACATGATTTGTTTGTCCATTAGCCAGTTGAGGAACGTAAATATTGCTCCCCGTTTATGGTAGGTGTATAATTATGACTACTATAAAGCATCATATAGATCATTCATGCATGAGTATAAGCTTCATTTCACTTGAGCAAATATTTAGAAAGATTTTTATATCACTGGAATATTTATATTTAACTGTCAATTTGTTTTTCCAAATGGCAGTACTATTTTGCATTTAAACAATATGTGAGATTTCTACTTGCTCTTCAGTGGGTACAATTGTCAATTCTTTAAGTCACCTTAATGCTGCTCTGAATGCTAGTGCACCAGACCTAGCACCAAAAGAGGTTCCAGACAGGCAAAAAAGGAAAACAGGATGATCTTTCCAGCTTTCACCTCTGGGGACCTTTGTGGCCTTAATCGCCACTGTTCTCTGAAGGACTGCTTTAGTCTTGCCCACACAAGCCTTAACCTATATTGAATTCTGCTTACAGACCTGCAGAAGGTTCCTAGAAAACAGGTATTGCACCCCACCCAAACAGCTTCCTTCTAACTTTTTAATGTAAAAGATTTTTGCCACCAAAACCAAGTCTGAAGAGATCTGAAGAGGTGACTTCAAGTGTGCAAATGTGCATGATAAACCATCAGAAATGTAAAAGAGCAAAAAAGCCTGAGACCACCAAAGGAATATAACTAACACACACACAACACACACACACACAACACACACACACCAAGTAACAGAGACCTCAATCTCAGTACAGCTTTCCCTAACAGAAAGACTGAGTATGTACCTAGAATAAATAGAAAATTATTGTGTTCAAATGCCATTGCTGAAAAAAAGTTTAATATTGTTAATAAAAACAAATTATTGAACGAGTAATTTTTGCAAAATAATCTAGAATACTCTGACTCATAGATGAATGTCTAATATGCTTTATTTTGAATTATATATAGCAAAAAGCACCATAAAGTCTTCACAATTTTGGACTTTTAGAAGGTCTTAATGCAACTTTATGTTCCATACAATTTTTTTGTTTTCCTTATGGATGTGTAAGGATCAGGAATACTCATGTCAGGTCAACTGAATAGCATCCTACAACAACAACCTCAAAAGCAGAAACTGGCATCAATAAGTAATAGTCCTTTACTCAAAGTTATAACCTTTGCAATCACATGAGTTTTTCTGTACACACATAAGCCCTCATCATTTCCGCAACTCAAAGTTGAGCATTTTTATATTCTTCCCTGATAAGAAATAGATGGCAACTCTCATATTAACTAAATTTCCCTCATTCTTTCTGAATTTACTTACTCCTCACATTTACTTTCTCCTCTCCTTGCAAGTCCCAGAGATAGTAACCAGGGAAAGCAGATTGGGAAAGGAAGAAGAACATGACAAGAGGTGAAAACTTCAACCACAAATTCTCCTAAATAATAAACTCAGCATTTCCTCTCATGCTTAGTTCTGCTGATTCCAAAAGAAATTGGCTGTAGTCCTGCTGACACCCACTTTCTTCTTCTTCTTTTTTTCCCTCTAAAACTATACAGTTTATTTCAGGCTTAAAACAAATATATATATGTAAGAAAACTAGGATACAATAAGATATCAATATGCAAATTAGGATACAAGATATCAATATGATAAATACTACAAGTTTTAAAACTTTAAGACAACTTGAAATTTGGATACTATAATAGAAGTAAAAAATGGCAAGTGGGGATGTTCTCCAATATCCTAGTCAGAAAATTTTTAAAAATAATTTAAAAATTATTTTGTGAGACGAAAGCAAGTTACATAGATAGGTATACATATTACAATACCATAATTACAAAATTATAACCATGCAAAATAATATATTATTTACTGATGTGTGATTTGAAAGTTTCAATACCACTGGAATGGCAAACATCAAATCCAGTGTACTGATCATTATTTCTAGGAATATATAGTGGGGAATAGGATACAAGAGATAGCCACAGAGAATGTCAACTGTGATGGTTGTTCTTTTTTTAAATTTTAATTTAATTTTTTAAAATTTGCACATATATGTATATTTATATTTACATTACATTATTGCATTATTATGTACCCCGGGTTTTCCTACTTCCTAACACCTGTTAACCATTCTAATCTTTTGTGCCCTTCACCTCCCCTGCCTTCTTCCCCCTCCTCCTCTCTCGCTCCATTATTCAGTCCCATTGATTGTTTTTATTTTTTCTTATTCGTTTGTTTTCCCCCTATATCCATCAAATAGGTGAGACCATCCTGTATTTCTCTTTTTCTTTTTGGCTTATTTCTGCTAATATGAGTCTTTATAGTTCCATCCATGTTGTTGTGAATGACATGTTTGTCCTCCTTGATTGATGCGTAGTATTCCATCGTGTATACGTACCACATTTTTTTAGCCAATCATCTGTTTGGGGGCATTTGGTTTGTTTCCAAATCTTGACAATTGTAAATAGAGCTGCAATGAACATGCGCATACAGGTGTCCTATTGAATTAATGTTTTCATGTCCTCTGGGTAGATTCCTAGTAGTGGGATTGCTGGGTCAAATGGTAATTCCACTTTCAATTGTTTGAGGGTCCTCCACAAGATTTCCATAGTGGCTGGACCAGTTTGTACTCCCACAAGCAGTGTAAGAGAGTTCCTTTGTCTCCACATCCGCGCCAATACTTGTCCGTTTTATTTATATGCATCATTCTTAATAGTATAAGATGGTATCTCAGTGTGGTTTTAATTTGCATTTCCCTGATTATTCATGATATGGAGCATTCTTTCATATGCCTATTAGCCACCTGCATCTCCTCTTTGGTGAAGTGTCTTTTCAGTTCTCCCCATTTTTTGACTGGGTTTTTTTTTTTTTTTGCCTTTTTTGTTGTTGTTGAACAGTAGGAGCTCTTTGTGGATCTTTGTTATCAGACCCTTGTCACTTGTCTGGAGGGCAAAAATTTTCTGTCAGTTGGGTTTCTTTTTATTTTTTTATCATCTTTTTTGCTGTACAGAAACTTTTTTAGTTTGATATAGTCCAGTTGTTTATGTTTTCCTTCATTTTTTTGCCAGCCATAGTTGTTTCCCAAAATGGATTTCTGAGGTGAAATTCATGAAGGCTTTTGACCAGGTTTTCTTCTATGTATTTTATGGTTGCAGGTCTCACTTTCAGGTCATTTCTCAATTTTGAGTTGATTTTTGTACAGGGTGTGAGGGTGTTGTCCTGGTCCATTTTTTTACATGTTTTGATCCAGTTTTCCCAGCACCATTTACTAAAGAGGCTATTCTTGTTCCAGGCTATGCTTTTTTGCTCCTTTGTCAAAGATTAGTTGGCCATATATGTGTGACTTTATTTCTGGGTATTCAATTCTGATCCATTGGTCTGTTTGTCTGTTTTTGTACCAGTACCATGTTGTTTTAAGTACTTCAGCTTTGTAGTATAGTTTGAAGTATGGAATAGTAATACCTCCATTCTCTCTTCTGTTTGTCAAAAGAATTTTGGATATTTAGGGTCTTTTGTTGTTCCATATGAATTTCTGTAATTTTTCTTTTATCTCTTTAAATTATGTCTTTGGGGTCTTTGTTGGAATTGCATTGAATCTGTAGATAGTCTTTGGTAGTATGGCCATTTTGATAATGTTGATTCTTCCAATCCATGAACAGGGAATGTCTTTCTATTTTTTAACCTCATCTTCTATTTCTTTTAAGAATATTTTATAGTTTTCTTTGTATAGGTCTCTTACATCTTTTGTTAGGTTTATTCCCAAGTGTTTGATTTTCTTTGGTGACATCCACTTTCTTCTATAGAACCCTCCTTATTTTCCTCCCTGTTCTGCTTTCCAACATCTTCTTAACACTTATCTTTCTTGTATTTTTCTTTTCTTTATTGACTACATCTCTCTCTTTATATATGTATATAAAAATATATATATATAAATATATATATATTTACATCATTGTATATCCTAGCTTCTTCCACTATATGACTCATGAACCATCACCTTTATCTCTTGTACTCATCCCTCCCCTTGCTGTATGTTTCAGTTCTGTTGTCAGTTTGTTGGTTTCAACTTTTTCTTGTTTTTTGTTTTCCTTACATTTCACATATAAATGAGACCATCTTATATTTTTTTTTTACTTTCTGGCTATTCCTGCAAGCATGATTCTTTCTAGCTCCATCCATATTGATGCAAATGACATGTTTGTCTTTTTGATCACTGAATAATATTCCATCACACAAATATGCCACAACTTTCTGGTCCATTTGTTTGGGACATTTGGGTTGAATCTGTATTCTGGTTAGTGTAAATAGTGTAATATAAGCATAGAAATGCAGATTTGCTTTTGAGTGAGTGTTTTGGTATCCTTTGGGTAGATTCCCCAAAATGGAATTGTTGAATCAAATGGTAGTTCTATTTTCAGTAATTTGAGGGTCCTCTACACAGCTTTCCATAGTGGCCTGACCAGTTTGTTATTCCCACCAGCAGTGTAAGAGTTTCCTTTTTCTCCACATCCTTGCCAACATTCATTGCCATTTTTTTATATGGGTCATTCTTGCTGGTATGAGGTGGAATCTCATGCTATTTTTTTTTCTATTTTTCAATTGATAGCACATACATATTTTTTACATCATTGTATACCCTGGGGTTCTCCCAGCACCTTTTTACCAGTGAACCATCATCTTAATCTTTTGTACCTGTCCCTCCCCAATTTTACTCTCCTCCTGGTTTCTTAGTTTATGTTTCAGTTCTGCTGACAGCTTTAAATTTTATTTGTCCTTTTGTTTGTTTCTTTTCTCTATATCCTACATATAGGTGAGACCATTCAGTATTTCTCTTTTTCTTTCTTTCTTTCTTTCTAGCATGATTCCTTCTAGATCCATTCATGTTATCGCAAATACATCAAATTTGTCATTTTGATTGCTGAATAATATCACAACTTTCTGGTCTATTCATCTGTTTGGGGGCATTTTGGTTGTCTCCATATCCTGACTATTGTAAATATTGTTGCAATAAACATATGAATACAGGTGTTGTTTTGAATTATTGTTTTTGTATCCTTTGGGTAGATTCCCAGAAGTGAGACAAATGGTAGTTCCATTTTCAGTAGTTTAATGGTTCTCCACACAGCTTTCCATAGTGTCTGACCAGTTTATATTCCCACCAGCAGTGTATGAATATTTCTTTCTCTCCAGATCAATGCCAGCACTTGTTATCCATTTTTATGATACTGGCCATTCTTGCTGGTATAAGAAGGTATCTCATTGTGGTTTTGATGCATTTTCCTGCTTTTAGGGATGTTGAGCATTTTTTCATAAGCCTATTGGCCAGTTCTATTTTCTCTTTGGAGAAGTGTCTTTTAAGCTCTTCTCCCCATATTTTGGCTGGGTTTTTTGCTTTGTTTTGTTAAGTTGAGTGAATTCTTTTTAGATCTTTGATATCAGACCCCTGTCAGTTGAGTAGAATGCAAAAAAAATTTTCCCATTCAGTTGGGTTTCTCTTTGTTTTAGTTATTATATTTTCTGCTGTGAGAAACTCTTTAATTTGATGTAGTCCCAAATGTTTATGTTTTACTTCATTTTAAAAACATCTGTAGATGTGCCCTGAATGGATTTCTGAAGTGTAAATCTTGGGGTGTTTTGCCAATATTTTCCTCTATGTATTTTATGGTTTCGGTCTTACATCCAAGCCTTTACCTATTTTGAGTTGATTTTTGTGTATGGTGTGAAGGAGTACTAAGATTCATTCTTTTGCATGTAGGAGTCCAGTTTTTTCCAGCACCATTTATTGAAGAAACTACTCTTGTTCCACTGTATGCTTTTTGCCTCTTTGTCATAGACTAATTGATCATATGTGTGTGACTTTATTTCTGGACTTTCAATTCTGTTCCATTGGTCTGTGTACTATTTTTATTCCAGTACCATCTTGTCTTAATTATTATGGCTTTGTAGAAAAATTAAATTCTGGGAGTGAAATTCATTGATTTTCTCCTCTTTTTTCAGGAGGTCTTCGACTGTTAAAGACTTTTTATTATTTCATAGGAACTTCAGTAGTGTTTGTTTTATTTCTTTAAAGAAAGTCATTGAAATTTTTATTGGAATTGCATTGAAGCTGTAGATTGCTTTTAGGTGGGATGGCCATTTTGATAGTATAATTCTTCCAATTCATCTGTAAAGGATGTTTTCCCATTTTCTGAGTGTGCCTTCTATTTCTTCAAATAATATTTTATATTTGTATAGATTTTTCACATCTTTTCTTAAGTTTATTGCTAGGTCTTTGATTTTCCCTGCCACAATTGTAAATTGAGTGGTTTTTTTAATTTATTCTTTATAATGATTTTCTCAATAAATAAGGAGGGTACTCATTTTTTTGTGTTGATTTTATAAATGGCTGCCTTGATGAATGGACTTATTGTTTTCATTAGTTTTTCTGCAGAGTTTTTAGGGTTTTCTATATATATTATTTATCATCTGCAAGCAGTAGTATTTTCACTTCTTATTTCCCTATTTGTATTCCTTGTATGTCCTCTTGCCTTATTGCTCTAGCTAGGACATCCAGTATTATATTGATAAGCATTGGTGAGAGGAGAGTTTTGTTTTGTTCCAGGTCTGAAAGGGTCAAAGGGAAGGCTTTCAGTTTTTCACCATGTCAAATGATATTGACTGTGTGTTTGTCATATATTGCTTTTATTATGTTAAGTTATCTTCCTTCTATCCCAAGAATTTTGAGGATCTTTATCATAAATGAATGGTGAACAATGCTTTCTCATCATCCATTGACATGATCATGTGGTTTTCTTTTTGTTCATGTGTTGAATTACATTGTTTGATTTTCTGGTGTTGAACCATCTTTGTTTCTCTGGGATAAATCTCACTCTTTTGCTTTTTTGAAACTAGGCTTCATTGTGTTGCCCACGGTTTTCTTGATCCCATGGACTCAAGTGATCCCTAGCCTCAGCCTCCCATGTAGCTGGGGTTGCAGGAGCATGCCACTAGGCCTGGTTTAAATTTCATTTTGTCATGGTGTATTATCTTTTCAATGTATTGTTGTATTCCATTTGCTGGGGTTTTGTTGAGACTTTTTGCATCTGTTTCATTACAGATATTGCTCTGTAGTTTTCTTTCTTTTTGTTATCTTTGTTTGGTTTTGGTATTAGTGTGATGTTGGCTTCATAGAATGTATTTGATAGTATTCCTTCTTTATCTATTTTTTGAAAGAGCTTCTGTAAGATAGGCACCCCTCTGATAGAATTCCTTTGTAAATTCATCTGGTCCAGAGCTTCTATTTCTGAGGAAGGTTTTGAGTACTATTTCTATTTTGCTGTTTGTGATTGGTTTGTTTAGGTTTTATATGGCTTTATCCAGTTTTGGGTGATTTTATAGTTCTAAAAAATCAGTTATTCTCATCTAGATTGTTGAACTGGTTTGTATATAAATGTTTGTAGTAATTTCCAATTACCCTCTGGATTTCTGCTTTTCTGTTATATTTTCTTCTCTATCATTTATGATTATATTTAAATTTTCGCCCTTTTCTTCTTTGTGAGTCTTTATCTTTTCAAAGAACCAGCTTTTTTGTTTCATTGATCTTTATATATATATGGAATTAAAGTGAATAAATAAAAAAGAAAAGTAAAATGTCACTTAAAATGCATATAAAACAGAGGAATGAACAGAGAGAACATACAAGATAATAAAGAGAAACACAGAAAGATGAGCAAAATGACAAGTGCCGACTTACTCATACTAATAATCAACCTAAATGTTAACGGACTACACGCACCAATAAAAAGACAAAGAATAGGAGACCAGATTAGAAAACAGAAACCAACTTTCTACTGGCTCCAGGAAACACATCTAAATGCTAAAGATAAGTACAGAGAAAATATAAAGAGCTGGAAAACAATGGCCCCCAAAAGAACTCAGGCAGTCATACTGTATACAGTATGTATACAGCATATATACAGTATGGCTGTATCTGACTTCTTGTGCCTGCCATTATATATATACACACATATATACATATACATATATATACATATATATGTATATGTATATACACACACACACACTGTTATATTGCCCAGGGTTCACACGCCACCTTCTCACCTGTGAAACATCATCTTAATCTCTTGTGACCATCCCTTCCCTGATTTTACCTCCCTCGCCCTCTCTTGCTCTGCGCTTCAGTTCTACTAACAGTTAGTTTAAAATTTTACTTGTCCTTTTGTTTGTTTTTTCCATGCCTCATATAAATGAGATCATTTTATATTTTTTTCTTTCTTGCTTATTTCCACTAGCATGATCCATGTTATCACAAATGCATCACTTTTATAATTACTGAATAATATCCCATTGTTTACATATGCCACAATTTTGTGATTCATTCATCTGTTTAAGGGCATGTGGGCTGTTTCCATATATTGGCTATTGTAATTAGTGCTGCAATAAACATGAGAGTACAGGTGTCTTTTCGAATTAGTGTTTTTGTATTCTTTGGTTATATTCCCAGAAGTGAGACTGCTGGGTCCAATGGTAGTTCCATTTTCAGTAGTCTAAAGGTCTTCCACACAACTTTCCACAGTGTCTGGACCAGTTTACATTCCTATCAATGTAAGAGTGTTCCTTTCCAGATCCATGTCAATACTTGTTGTTGTCTATTTTTTTTACGGGCTAGTCTTGCTGGTGTAATATGGTATCTCATTGTGTTTTTGCTTACATTTTTCTGATTTTGTGCATTTTTTCATATGCTTATTGGCCAATTACATTTTCTCTTTGGAGAGTAGCTTTTTAGTTCTTCTACCCATTTTTTGACTAGGTTTTTTCTTTGCTTTTGTTAAGTTATGAGTTCTTTTTTGATCTTTTTTTTCCTCAAACCCTTATCATTTGTATGGAAAGCACAATTTTTTTCCATTCACTTGTTTTTTATCTCTGTGTATTTGTTTTGGTTATTGTCTCTTTTGATGTATAGAAGCTTTTTAATTTCATGTTGTCCCAGCTGTTTACGTTTTCCTTCATTTTTTTAAACATTTGTAGATGTGTCCTGAAAGGGGTTCCTGAAGTATTGGTCTTGAAATATTATGCCCATATTTTCTTCTATGTATTTTTTGGTTTTGGTTTTTATCTATTTTGAGTTGTTTTTTTGTACATGGTGTGAGGGAGTATTCTAGATTCTTTCTTTTTTTTTTTTTTTTTTTTTTTTTTTTTTTTTTTTTTTTTTTTTTTTTTTTTTTTTTTTTTTTTTTTTTTTTTTTTTTTTTTTTTTTTTTTTTTTTTTTTTTTTTTTTTTTTTTTTTTTTTTTTTTTGCATCTAAGAGTTCAATTTTCCTGGCACCACTTATTGAAGAGGCTGTCCTTGTTCCAATGTATTTTTTTGCCCCGTGCCAAAAATTAGTGGACCATATATATGTGGCTTTATTTCTGAGCACTCAATTCTGTTCCATTGATCTGAGAGAGTAGTACCTTTCTTTTCTGTCCTTTTGACCACGAGGGTTTTGGATAGTTGAGGTCTTTTATAATTTTGTGTGAATTTCAGTAATTTTTCTACCTCTTTAAAGATTACCATTGGAATTTTTATTGGAATTGCATTGAACTAGTAGATTGTTTTTGGTAGGATGACCATTTTGAAAATGCAGTTCTTCCGATCCATGAACAAGGAATGTCTTTACATTTCTTTATGTCTTCTTTCATTACTTTTAATTATCTTTTATAGATTTATTTTATAGGTTTTTCACATCTTTTGTTAGATTTATTCCCAGATATTTACTTTTTCTTATCCTGACTGATTCTTTACATATAAGAAGGCTACTGATTTGTGTGTGTTGATTTTGTAACTGGCAAACTTATTGAACTAGTTTATTATACTACGTTATCTAGAGATGTGTTTCCCAAGCTGTTTTCTTTTCCAGGAAAGAAATAAAGCAGGGTTTTACCTGTCACAGACACAAACAGGTATCCAGAGACAAAAAGACTGAGTCTCTAAAGTATCTGTGCACTAAATGTCATTCACTGAATCCCCATGAAAAGCATCTTCAGACTTTATACAGTATTATTTATTCCATTTGACATATAATTCCAAGCAGATTTGTAGCAAGAGTTAGTTGGTAACAATCTGACAGCAAGAAGAGGCAACTGTCATTTCTTACAGTGGCCATCAGTACTGACAATTGATAGCCTAACAGTGAAGGAGCAGATGGAAAAGAAATGTAAAACTAGAAATAAGTAGCAAAAGCATAGTAATAGGTGGCCATTTAATTTAACTCTTGCTACAAATCTGCTTGGAATTATATTATTGTATAGTTCTAAGATTTGTCCATTTTATCCAGGTTGTTGTGTTTGTTTGAGTATTCATAGTAGTCTTTAATTATCTTTGGTTTTCTGCTGTGTCAGATGTAATTTCTCCTCCTTTGTTTATGATCCTGTTTATTTGAATTTTCTCCTTTCTTTTCTTTTTGAATCTTACTAGGGCTTTATCTATTCCATTTATTTTTTTGAAAGAACCAGATTTTGGTTTTGTTTATCTCTGTAATATGTTCTTGTTTGTATTTCATTTATTTCTGCTTTGATTTTTTATCATTTTCTGTCTTCTCCTGGGTTTTGGATTTTCTTGCTTTTTTTCTAGTTTTTAAAATTAGGATATTAGATTGTTTCTTTGGGTTATTTCTTGATTTTTGATATAGTACATGTATTGCTATGAATTTGTATCTTAGTACAGCTTTTGCTGAGTTCCATACATTTTGGAATGTTGCGTTGTCTTTAATCATTTGTTTTGATGAATGTTTTAATTTCTTTTTTATTTCCTTATTATCCAGTGGTCTGTCTGTAGCATGTTGTTCCATCTTCATGTAATAGAACCTTCCTTTATTTTCTTTTCATTGTTGATTTTTAGTTTGATGCTTTTATGATTACAGAAAAAAGTTATTAATTTTAATCTTGGTGTATTTATTAGTATTAGTTTTGTGACCTAATATAGGATCCATTTTGGAGAATGATCTTTGTGCATTTGAAAAGAAGATGCAATCTTATTTTTGCATGTGTAGCGTCTTGTAGATATCTATTAGGTCTATGTGGTTTAGATCTTTTTGTGTCTTTGTGTAGTTTCTGTCTTGTTGATCTTTGGTGAGAGTGGAGTGTTGAAGTCACCTACCACATATGATTTTCTTTTTTGTAATTTTTATTTTTTAACTCGATTGCACATGCATATACACACACATATATACACACATAAATACATTTATTTTTACATCATTGTCTACCCCAGAGTTCTCCCACCACCTTTTCACCCATGAAGCATCTTAATCTCTTGTGCCCTCCCCTCCCCCAATTTTGTTCTCCTCCCTCTCCTTTGATATATGCTTCAGTTCTGTTGACTCCTCCTTACATAGTGAAATCTTCCAGTATTTCTCTTTTTCTTTCTTTCAGGCTTATTTCTGCTAACATGATTCCTTCTAGCTTCATCCATGTTGCTGTGAATGACATAAACTTGTCTTCTTTGATCAATGAGTAATATTCCAGTGTGAAAATGTACTACATCTTTTTCAACCATTCATCAGTTTTGGGGCATTTGGGTTGTTTCCATATCCTGGTATTTGTAAATAGTGCTGCAGTAAACATATGCATACAAGTGTTTTTTTTTTTTTTTAATCAATGTTTTTGTATTCTTTGGGTTGATTCCCTTTAGTGGGATCACTGGGTCAAATGGTAGTTCCATTTTCAGTAATTTAAGGGTCCTCCACACAGCCTTCCATAGTGGCTGAACCAGTTTGTACTCCCATCAGCAGTATAAGAGTGTTCCTTTCTCTCCACAAGCCACCCACCAATTGTTGCCCATTTTTTAATATGGGCCATTATTACTTTCGGTTTTGATTTGCATTTCCCTGATTATTAGTGATGTGGAGCATCTTTATATGCCTATTGGCCATTTGCTATTCCTCTTTGGAGATTTTTCCTTTTAGTTCTTCTCTCCATGTTTTAAGTGGATTTTTTGGTCATTTTTATTGTTTTGTGAGTTTTTTGTAAATCTTTGTTTTATCCCTTGTCACTTTTATGGAGGGCAAAAATTTTCTCCCACTTGGTTGGGTTTCTTTTTGTTTTGGTTATTGTCTCTTTTGCTGTACAGAAGCTTTTTTAGTTTGGTGTAATCCCAGGTGTTTATTTTCCTTTTTTTTTTTTTTTTTTTTTTTTTTTTTTTTTTTTTTTTTTTTTTTTTTTTTTTTTTTTTTTTTTTTTTTTTTTTTTTTTTTTTTTTTTTTTTTTTTTTTTTTTTTTTTTTTTTTTTTTTTTTTTTTTTTTTTTTTTTTTTTTTTTTTTTTTTTTTTTTTTTTTTTTTTTTTTTTTTTTTTTTTTTTTTTT
>PVHY01006963.1:0-19297 GCA_004024945.1 Uropsilus gracilis | reverse complement strand
TTTTAGCATCTGTAGATATGTCCTGAAAGGACTTTCTGAAGTGTGAGTCCTGGAATGCTTTGCCCAAATTTACCTCTATGTGTTTTATGGTTTTGATTTTTACATCGAAGTCTTTAAGTCATTTTGAGTTGATTTTTGTACAGAGTGTAAAATAGTAGTATAGATTCATGTTTTTGTTTTTTGCATGTAGGAGTCCAACTTCCCAGCATCATTTATTGAAGAGACTATCCTTGTTTCACTGTATGTTTTTTGCCCCTTTGTCAAAAATTAGTTGACCATATACATGTGACTTTATTTCTGGGAACTCAATTCTGTTTCATTGGTCTGATGGTCTGTTTTGTTCCAGTATTGTGCTGTTTTGATTATTATGACTTTGTAGTATAGTTTGAATACTATGATTGTTATACATCCTTTTTTCTCTTATATTATCCAGGAGGATTTTGAATATTCATGTTCTATGCTGTTCCATATGAATTTCAGTAATTTTTGTTGGATCATTTAAAGAATTTTTATTGGAATTGCATTGAATCTGCAGATTGCTTTTGGTAAGATGGCTATTTTGATAATGTTAATTCTTTCAATCTGTTGTTATAACACTTATATTTTTGGAAGTTTTGTTGTTATAACACTTATATTTCTTCTTCCTGAACTTGTTTTGTTAAATGTGTGTTACTCTACATTCTCTAAAACATTACACAGGTAGGATATTCTGTCTTCATTCATAAAAGATGAATTTCAAGTAGAGCTACTCTGATCATAAACATTTTTTCAACAATTTATTTCTCTATATACATTGCTTCCTGTTACAGGAAACTAACCTGAAGTCAGTATTATTTTGTTTTCTTAGATTATACTACTGACTTAAAATTTATGGTTTCCCACTCAACATATCCTGGTGGTGTAAAATATATCAATAAATAATATCTGTGATTCTTTTATTAAATTGCAATGATCCATTTTAATAGACATGTTAATCTTTCTTCACTTAAAAATGTGTTATTCCCAATGCATACTTGATCATGTCATTAATCTCATCTATTGTGATTTATATTTTAAGAAGACCACTAACCTCTATTCCCTATAATTTTTTTGTCCTTCCCTCCATAGTCTGAGTTTCTCAGATTTTTCTTCCTGTAACAAATTAATATTTCTATACCTTGGTTACCTTATTTTGCAGTATTATTATATTTTGAATGTTTTATAAGTCTTATGACTTCACCAGGTCCCCAACCAACTCATTCTAATATAGCTTTAAATTATTTAACTTTCCCACCATGATAGCTTATTCCTATTAAATGAAGGTCACCATGTCTGAAAACATATTGAGTATTACTACACATCTAAATATTTTCCCTGCTCGCTTCAAACTCCCAAATCAACATTGTATCCATAAAGAATGAATGGGTATTATGGAACATTAAGGTGAAGGAAAACCAACTCCTTCTTTATGAATACAATGTTGATTTGGAAGTTTGTTCACTTAATATATAAGGTATATTTCTACATATAGCTATATATCTTTTAGTCTTACTCATGTTTACTTCCTCTTCCATACAGCTGGGGGAAATTTTTCATCAGCTTTTTTTGGCTTGTGTGTGTATGTGTGTGTGATATGGGTTTCTAGTGGTTTACTAGTTCCTTTATTTTAGCACAAATAAACGTGAGAGTCATCTTACATGCATACTGATTTTTTTGGTACCTTTAAGTTGTGAAATCCTTTGAAAATACCGTTCATTCTCATTATCAAAGTGATTTGACCATAAGCCAGTTCATTTTCTTCTGCTTGGTGGTTCCTGACGTCATAAACCTAAAAAGGACTATTTGTGATGGCAAGAAATATCATCCCCACTGAAATTCATGTCTGAACAGTGGCTCTTGATAAATGTTCAATAGGTAAAATCTTTTAGTCAAATATTCACATTTAAAAAATCCCCTCCTTATTTCCAGTTCATTTCACCTCCATCACCAGGACAAATAACATAAATACTAATAGGAGAGAAGGAAAAAGACTGATTAAATTACCCTTACACAAAATAGAATGTTTGCTGCTGAACATACTACTTTTAGATTTTATTCTGATGGGTTCTTTAAAATTTTTTTTTACTTTTATTTATTTTTATTCTTTAAATCAAAACCTCAGTAAATTATTTTTGAGATACCTACTCTTCCCTCTTCCCTTTGGTGTTCCCTCCATTCTCTCACACCCCACTCTTTGTTGTTTGTTAGTCTATATTAAGCCCGTTAGTTTCTTTCTTTCCTGTGGTAGTGTTCTTTCGTTGGGTGAGGGGCTGTATTCTTGGAACCAGGTGAACCTTGCTGGTAGTTTTCAGTCTTAAGTTTACATTGGGCAGCCAGTTTATATTTATTATGGTCTTGTCATGCTTTCTCATTGGAGGCTCTCTTCCCCAATCCCATCTCTGTTGTTTTGCTGCTTTATGTTATGTTTCTGGTGTCAGATTTAGGGGGTCTCACCCTCTGCCAGTGTTGGTGAAGAAGTTTCTCTGTGGATACAGGCATTTGTGATTGGCTGTTGTAGATCATCTCCTCTGTCTCAGTTTGCAACTTTGCTCTGGGGCTGATGCCCCCAGTCTTTGGCCTTCTTTTCCTTTCCCATAGTGTAGGGAGGGGTGCCTTGCTCTCCTAAAAGACATCTCCGAAGTGAGGTCTTAGGACTTCCAGACCCTATAAGTGCATAGGTGCACTTTGTGACATTGTGTTTCCATAGTTGTTTCTCCTTTCTCACATGCACTGGTTCTTTCAATTGTCCATCTGCTGTGTACAGCTCAGGTTTGTGGGCTAGATTTTTACCTGGTCCCTCAGCCATTCTATGATGGGGTTTGTGTTATGTATGTTCTTGCTCCTCCTGAAGATTAGCTGGAGTCAGAGTGAAATGGCAGAGGCATTCCCCACCCCTGCTGCCTGCTCACCCACTTGCTGGTACATCCAGGACCCAGATGGCCATGCATGCACCATTCCAAGCCCCCCTTGGGCTTGGGGTTAGGGGCAACATGCCTCAGCAGATCCGGGCTGCAGATGGCTGCTCCGTTCAACAACCATCTATTGGTAGATAGAGTTAAAACCTCACCCAGTCCCCCCTCATGGGTTCTCCAGACTTGGGGGGGGGGCTTATTCAGGGGTCTTTGTTGCTTTTGGTCCCTGCTGGCTGACCCCACTGTGCCCTCTATGTGAGAGGTTGCAACTACCTCGGACCTCCCATCCAGGCTAGGGAAACCTGGTGTGGCCCTTTCCACCCAAACCAGAGGCAGAAGGGGTGGAGCTCTAGGCCACATGGAGGCTACTGGAGGTGCCCCAACTCCTCCCCAGAGAGGAGCAGCTGGTCTGCACCCTATTGAGCCCTCTGTGTGAGAGGATGCAACTACCTGGGTCCTCCTATCCAGGCTGCGGCAACCTGGAGACTATGTGGCTCCTGATGGGCTCTTGGTAACTTGTGGGAACAGAATTGTACTTGCAAGCACTGTATACATCTGAGTCAAGGAAGTGTAGTATTTATGCATTGAATTTCCTAGTTCTTTCTAGATAGTGTTTATTAAATGCAAAAATATAATAGGGTGTAGAAACTATATTTATTGTATTCTGTTGGGTGAAAGAAAAGCAAATACTGAATATAAACTCTTCTCACAAAGAACTCTTCAAAGGGGCAAGCTGGAGATACATTTGTGCTGAAGAACATTGAAAAACTCAGATATCAGAAGCTGAGGATGTCAAGTGCTAACATGAAATCCAAGTTCCCAGAGAGAAGACCAGAGACCTGATTTAGAACAAAGACTTTCTATTATAGGCAATACAGAGAAAGAGAAGAAAAAGATTGTAAAGGTCGGTGTGGAATTAATAATAATATATATTCAACAGCTTTCATGTAGCTAGATCACAACTGTGTTCAACTAGCTCAAAAATCAAATGAAAGACAAAGGATATAATAAGTGACCATAAACATATTGGGATATTTATAATATTGTTGAGTAGAAAAAAATTTAAATTCAGTGGGGGATAATCTGATAATTGTGATAATTATGCAATTAGGATATTGCATAGCTTAGCATTAGCAATTATAAAAGTGTTAAAATGCAGATATCCAGTTCAGCTGGTGATAAACAGCAGGAAGATAGAATCTTACTTCTGTACCACAAATTTCTGTAAGAAGGCAACACCCACAGTCTTGCCATAGTGAAGATTTAGAGAGGAAACTAAATTTTAGTCGATCACATGGACAGAATACTGGAATTGATGGATGACACTGTCACAAAGCAGAACAAAGCAGAAGTTCAATTACTGGAACTAGGAAAGGGAGGCGAGAGATGGGGGGAGAGAGAATAAGAGTATGATGGGATTAAACACAACTCTTAATCAATAAGGAGCCTGCAATAAACCATTTTTGTGAACAAGTATGTTATACTGACATCCATATTTTACAATTTCAGAGGAAATGATGAATTTGCAATACTGTGTAGCTATGCTAAATATAAAAGGATATAACCTAAGTGAAAAATGATAATATTGAGTTAGTTAAGGTCAAGAGCATGCAGGAGTCAGATATTATTGTACCTAAGGTCTTATGAGGGGGATGATTAGGTATGAAGAATGAGGAACTTTCCATAGAAACTGAAAAATAATAGTAAAAGGATTCAATTCCAAGAGAGTATGATAGAGTGACAGGATAATTATCACAAAGGATAATTAGGTCTAGATGACCACTTTTGATGAACAGAAGACTAGACAATACAATTTATTATTCTATTATTGACTGAGCCTTTTAAAAAACGAAAAGTTGAGCTTCAACTTTCTCAACATTACAAAAAGAACATATTTTAAGCAAATTAGAGAAATACAAGCTCTATAATGGAGCCGTGGAAGATTAAGTAAAGAAAACATGTGATATTGTTCCATTACTATATAACACTATATACTACAATTTACACTTCAAGACTTTTGACGTAGTGATACACAAAATTATTTTATTACAAAACCCTAGGTGATAATGTCAAAATGAATGGTTTAATTTAAAGAAGGGAAACAATAGGATTAGGGACATGATAACTTTACTAATAAGCACAAAGTATGCTCCAAATTGCATACAAGTCCCAAAATCTAGTCCCAGCTTGCTTCTCTATTTCTCTTCCTTCTTTCACATGATGTGCATAGATCATACAAAAATGTCATAAATTCCTGTCAAAGTACCTACTGACACACATTCTTGCAAATATTTTCACAACTTCAGTTGCCGCCAGACATAGTTCCTATAGAATACTCTCCCAGTGCCATGTGTGATAAACCTGAAAGGTGGGCCTGAGGTTAGACCTCCATTGCCTTCATCCTCAAACAATAAGGAGCTCGCTAAGACTTTCCAAATAGCTTATTGAGGCAAAACCAATATATTTCAAACAATTCATACTTAAACTTTTCAGGTTTTTGGTTTTATGTGGTATAGTGAAACCACGAACATAATTAACACAATTGACATATCCATCATCCCCAAACATTTCTTCGTAATTATCACCTATTGTGGGCCCCACTTTTCACCCCCCTCAGTCTATCCCTAAAGCAACTATCAAGCTATTAAAGAAACCACTGCTTCTAGTTACAATAGATTGGCTTCAATACTCCTGAACTCTATACAAGCAAAATCACAAAGTATAAATTTCACTTGTTACACAGACCAACAGCTCATTGCTTTTAAGTTACCAAGTAGTATTCTATTGCTTGTTTACCCATGCATGTACAAGGCATTGATTCAACGTTACCATTTGTCTTTGTAAAAAGAAGAAAAGAGTGTACTTAATGCTAAAAAAACAAAAAAAAACCAAAAACCAAAAAAAAAAACCTACCAAACTGTTTTTTTAAGGAGGTTGCATAATTTAAATTTCTACTAAGGATTTATGAGAGATCCAATTCTTTACTACAGAAGGAATAATGTGTATAAGAAGTTGACCATACCTGAATAATAATAAAAGTTCATATATCCTTGTTCACTGAAGCAAGTGAATATTACCTTGGAAGACTGGAGAAGTTTCTTTATTTCCTTAATTCTGACTAATTCTTAGACCTGACAATTTTCACACACAAGGAACTATCATATTCCCATGTTTTTCATGCCAGTTGTTTCCTATGCCTTAAATCCCTTTATCATTTTTCTTTTGGCAAAGTTCGTCTCATATTTTAGGACACAATTTAAACATCTAACAAAGGAGAGTTTTCTAAACATTCATCCCTGTCTTCCAATTGATAAAATCACTTCTTTCTTTCTCTCCCTCTGCTTTGAACTTATCCTCATTATTATTATCATATCTATGACTGTTACTGAATTTGAGTCATTTTGAGTGAAAATTGTGATTTATAAATTTTTATTTTACCAATTATAGAATCTGCAGTACTCATGGTTAATGTTGTTTCTAGTCTCCTTCCCAGGAAAACAGAAATACAAGTGCTGTTACTAGACACTCTCTGAAAATGTGTTCATTTGACACATTGGATTATGGATAAATTATTTTAAAAAGATGTTATAAAATAAAACATTGTTTATGTTTTGCCAATTGTGATTATGTATTTTAGGACATGATTTAACTATAAAATAACTGCTATTTTTATATTTCTAACACATTAACCCAAAAACAAAATGCACAGATTTAAAATAGTCTATTCAATGACAGTATATACTTTAGTAGTTCTTAAGGTGCATGACTTATTAGTGCATGCTTTCCAATTTCCCTTGATTGTTTCATATCCCATATTGAAGAAACCATAAGCATGAAAGGGAACGTTGTTCTCTCCACGAGTTCCCTTTTTTGATTGACTCCTCCTCTATTTCGTAGCCTTTCTCTATTTTATGTGGAAGTAAGTTGATTTTTAGAATTCTTAGTGATCCTCTTCTCCAGGAGAACATTTCCAGCAAGTAATACAAGATTAAGGAATCATAACATTTTGCAATGGACAAATTCAGCATGTTGCTACAAGACAACTCTGGAACTGCAGGTAAAAGTTTCTTATCTATTCCACATATTGCCCTTAAATGAGTATAGTGTTCTTATGACACGTGTACAATTGGATTTAAGAGTGATTGTCACCAGGAGAGTAAACAGTAGGGAAAAGAGCACTAAGTTTATTTGACCATCCATTCATGTGCCATGAATTCAAATAGAGAATGTGAGATAAGGATTCAATTTGGCTAAATCTTGTAAAACTGCTGAGGTGAATTGAGTAATGAACTGAAATGAACTGTACTGAGTGTGAAACACAGTGACTATAAGAAGAGATGGAACATATCAGAATAGATATAAAAAGGATGTAGAGGAAATTTAGAACACAACTCTTGAAAGTTGAAATCTGCCCCACGATTTTCATGGGCTTGTTAAAATCATTTGCCATTTTCACTTTATTTGAAAGTTGGGTAAAGAAAGAACAAAGAAGAGAAATAGAAATGATTAAATGAAAAGTGAACTTTAAAGAGTATGTTAGGCTGTATCTGGAAAAAGGTCTAATATGTGGATTTTTCATGTATAAACCTTATTACTTCACCTTTTAATTGAAAGTTGGGTAAGACTAACAGAGGAAGAAAGAAGAGAAAGGATAATTATTAAATGAGAAGTGAGCTTAAAGAGTTTATTAGGCTGTATCTGGAACAACATCTAACATGAAATTTTCATATATAAGCATTGTCACTTTATCCCATCAATGTATTGCTCAGCTATTATCTAGCAAGCATGTGTGAAATACTGGTGAAACTCTATTGAGCATGATAAATAATCCATTCCTTCAGCGAACTAACCATCTAACAAGATGATTCAGGTAGATGTGGGGATGTGTTAGCTGGATATTACTCTGTTCCTGTAGGGAGAAATGCCTACTGCCTTATTTCATCCATGTCTTTTCAATTTTCCAGATTTTAGGGTCTGTTCTTGTAATTCCTTTTACATTCCCAACTTTCTTCTAAGTCTTCTCCCCTGTTGCTTATAAACATGGACATTTGCAAAGCTATTTTATTGAAGTTACCTGATTCTTTCTGACTTACCATTTAGAGGGAAATACTTTGTGCCTTGGATTGAACTTCTTTGTTAATCTCAAACTCTGCAACAATCTGCTCTCTCTATGGTGTTTTGAAAGACAATGCTTTTGCCACCCCCTGTTTTTTTTTTTTTATCACAGTCTTGAGAAGCTATTTTGTTCACTTGAGTCTCTTCACGTTGGCTGTGAACTTATTTCTCATCACTAGTTCTCTGGGTGAGTACTTGGTCAAATTTACTTGCAGCCTAAGTCCACTGTGACAAGAATCCTTAAAAGTAAGTTCTTCCGATGGTTAAGTAGCATCTAAAATCTTGACCCATGGAAACAGGAATTGGATATTAAAATAAGAACCTAATCATGTGACATAAAGACATTAACAACATATTAGTGCAATTCTCCAGAACATAATTTTTTTCACAGGACAAAATGCATATTACTTAAAGATTGTAAATAATTTTCAACTAAAAATGAAAATGATAAGCCTTAGAATTATTGGGACTAAAGGAAATTTTGGAAACACATCAATAAATTCAATGCCAGAAAATTATCTAAAAATATAATGAGGGAATCCAAATTTGTATAATTGGGATCACAAGTTTCTGGGTTAGAAAAAAAAAAAGAAGTAGCTGAGATATCAGGGTCAGCAGGAGAGATTATTGTTAGTAGAATATAATAGGAAAATATCTTGGTCTCACCTTTTTAATAAATAAGCTTCAGTCAAGTTTCAACTAGATACTAAAATTCATGGCAATTTTCTTACATATGTGAAATAGGTGTTAAATTCTTTACAACTGTTCTTTCATCTTCATCACCAACTTTCTATTGATGCTAGCACTTTGATGAAAGTTAATGCAACTTACCCTTATATATAACTAATATATTACTCAAATAATAAACTCTCCACAGAGATGATGTAAAATGACATTGTAAAAATACAACATAAAATAAATTGATTGCAGAGTATACTGTGTTCCTTAGTTTTACTGGTTTTATATCATCACTTTGTGATATCAGTGTATTTGAATTCTTATGAAATAGCTTCTTTCTATTGTAATAAGTGGGACCAAGAAGACTTCTCAAATATGGTTTTCAAAGAAATGATTCTAAAGTTATAATAATTCTCTACTTGTTCTTTGGAGCTTGACCCATTGCTGTGTCCTCCTCCCACCCCTCCTGTTGCAGGAGGAACACAGAAGGAGCTGAGGCTAGTGGGTGGCCAAGACAATTGCTCTGGAAGAGTGGAAGTGAAAGTCCAGGAGGAGTGGGGCACTGTGTGTAACAATGACTGGGGCCTGGAAGAAGTCTCTGTGATTTGTAGGCAGCTGGGATGTCCAACTATTATTCAAGTCCCTGGGTGGACTAATAACAGTGGAGGTTCTGGACGTATCTGGATGGATCATGTCTCTTGTCGAGGAAATGAGTCGTATCTCTGGGACTGCAATCACGATGGCTGGAAAAACCATGACTGCACTCACCAACAGGATGCTGGAGTAACCTGCTCAGGTAAAACTTGTGCATGTAGATGGGTTAGATATGAAGAAGAGCCAGTTCCCTGTAAGCAATCTGATCCATGTATGAAATTACCCAATTCATTGTTAAAAGGCCAAAACATACAAGACAAACCTATATTTAAAAAAAATCAGAAATGATTGATTGCTACATTGAAGAAGTGACTAGCTTCAATTATATATTCAGTAATCCAACCATGACCTGTCTCTTATATGGAAAAATTATAAAATCTAAAATTACTCCTGAAAAATGCAACAGAAATAAGCTAGAGAGAAAAAGAGAAATACTGGATGGCTATTACTTACATGTGGGATATAGGGAAAACAAACAAAAAGACAAGAAAAAGTTAAGACTAACAAACTGACAAATAGAACTAAAGCACATAGCAAGTAGGAGGAAGGAGAGGGGGAGGGGGAAACCAGGGGAAGTTTAAGTACAAGAGACCAAGTTGATGGATGACAGGTGATATGATGGTAGGAGAACTTGGGGGTATATAATGATGTAAAATATATGTATATATGTAATCAAAAATATAAATAAAATAAAATAAATAAATCCAATAAGTAAATAAATAAATAAATAAAATAAATTAATTCCTTCTCCCCTTTCCAGTGATATTCTGTTTTTGTACATGGACCCATAATGATTCCCTATTATTAAATCATGCATTAACTGATAATCAACTTATGAATCAATATTAAGAATTAATGAGAATCAATATTCCTAGCACTAATACTCCTTATTTGTTGGCTAGGATGTTTCACAAAACATAATGGTTTTTCCATTGTATAGTGTATTTACCCCATTTATATGACTGCGCTGATTTATAAAGCATTTCATAAGTTGTATCTAAGTTACCCTTATGGTAACTAAGAAAGTCATGTGTCAGAACTACTAGCAAATCCCAAGGACATGTTTCTGATTCCTGGGCTTCCCATTGCTTCTTTAGCTAATCTTTCCCAGACTTTATTTAGAGATGACCTGTTCCACAGGACTGATTCTAGAATTCCAGACTATGTATAGTAATGAGAGCCACACAGAGTAGTAGTAGGGGGAAAAAACTGACTAAAACTATTGCTATTATTTTGAACAAGTTGTTAAATCCCTCAAACTTCCATTTTTAAGGACTTAGATGTAGATTATGTAGAAGGTTACTGGCACTCTGGAACGTAGTGGTGATTAAATGTTCATTTCTTCATGTCTCATTTCCTCCTGTTACCTTGACAACTCAGCTTTCTTGTTCTTCCTTCTCTCCTTCCCTTTCCTTCTCCTATCTTCCTCCAGATTCTACCTTCTCCTCCTTTTTTTCTGTTAATTATCATTGGCAGAAGAGAATAACAATAGCAACATGTACTAAAAATAGTACACAAACATCTACAGCAAAGTTAAAAACCACAATAATCTTGCTAACCTCTTTCCATAATTACCTCTGTCTAGAGAGCTGACTGCTTACAGTAAGACATCAGGGCAGTGCATTTCACTCATTTTGTTATGTTTTTTTAACCTTAGATTGGATTAAATCTAAATTTCCTTTCAAAGTTTAGACAAGTGAAGCCATAGCAGGTGTATAATAAGAAGAACGCGGGCCTCTGTGTCCTGAGATTCTCACCCAGATTGGTGGCCAGTCCTCCCAAATTCTTCAGCTTGGGAGATTTTATTGCAATATTCATGGGGTCATATAGCTGGGTAGCAAAAAGTTTCTGGTGCTAGACTGCTTTCTTTTACTTTGTTTCACATCACTGTTTCACCATTTTTAGGTGTTTGGTTCTTTGCTACTTTTTCAAAACTCAGTTTATTTACCTGTGAAATGAAAATTGTAGTAGTAACACACAATGCTTAAAGATGTGAAAAACTAAAGATAACTTATGTTATGCACTTTGAATAGTATATGCGTATTTTTTCAATTTTAAATAATTTGGTGTACACAGGTTATTTTTTTGCAAATATGTGTGCTTATACAATTTTATTTCTATTTTTTCTGGTTTTCAAATTTCTAATCTATATTCAAAGAATTATTCATGACTGGACTGTTTATATAAAAACTAAAATAAAAACTTTCAATTCAACAAATAGCTTTTTTCTTTACAATATGAACTAATTTTATTATTTTTTCATAGCAAAGTAAAAATGTAAATAACAATTTTTTTTATTTCTTCATAAAGGAGTGTTTATGATATCTAAGTAATGAAAAGAACTAAACAAACCAGAAAGGAAATTTTATCTTTCAAACATTATCTTTACAAAGCAGATTTAGGTGAAAGTCTTCATTGCCTAGCAATTTTTTTAAATGACTATAATTCTCCAACATGCAAACAAACATGGGCCACTTTAAAAATGAGGTGCCATTTTAGGAAGTAGCAAACACCAAAGGGATCTTATTTTCTTTCTTTTTTAAAAAAATAATATATATATTTCACATCATTGTGATCCCCCGGGGGTCACCCACCACCTCCCCTCCTTGGCCACTCCAGCTGGTCCCCTTCCCCAGTTCTGTACTTTCATTTGGTTGTCCATATATTAGTGAAACCATTTGGTTTCTGTCTTTTTCTTTCTGACCTGTTTCTGCAAATATGATTTCTTCTAGGTACATCCATGTTACCAAAAAAATAATCAAATTTGTCATTTTTAATTGATGAGTAATATTCCATTGTGTATATATACCACATCTTTTTCATCCAATCATCTGTCTTGGGGTATTTGGGTTGTTTCCAGGTCCTTGCAATTATAAACAGTGCTGCAATAAACATCTGAGCACAGGTGTCCCTTTGTATCCATGTTGAGGTCTCCTTTGGGTAGATTCCCAGAAGAGTGATTGCTGGGTCAAATGGTAGTTCCATTTTCATTAGTTTGAGGGTCCTCCACACTGCTTTCCATAGTGACTGAACCAGTTTACATTCCCATCAGCAGTGTAAAAGTGTTCCTTTTCACATCCATGCCACCACTTGTTGTCTGTGTTTTGGATGTAGGCCATTCTTACTGGTGTAAGGTGGCATCTCATTGTGGTTTTGATTTTCATTCCCCTTACTACTGGGATCTTATTTTCTAAAATCACTTCTGAATGAGGATCTTCTCAGAACTCTGCTCTCTTCTATGTTCTAGATGGATCCAGTCTGCAGCTGAGGCTCGTGAATGGAGAAGACCGGTGTTCAGGCAGACTAGAAGTCAAGTTCCAAGATCAGTGGGGAACAGTGTGTGATGATGACTTCAACATAGATGATGCTTTTGTGGTTTGTAAACAGCTTGGATGTGGAAGTTTTGTCACTTTCACTAGTTCAGCTTCTTTTGGAGAAGGTTCTGGACCAATCTGGTTGGATGATGTTACGTGCCATGGAAATGAGTCAGCTCTCTGGCAGTGCAAGCATGAAGGCTGGGGAAAACATAATTGCCGGCATACTGAGGATGTGGGAGTGATGTGCTTCGGTAAGGACGGATCTGGGTTTATTCTGTCTTCTGTGAGAGGAAAACAATAAGCGAGGTAAAGGCCTTAAAATCCTGAACTCTTAAAAATATCATGAGGTCAGCTTCCTCTGTCACTTTTTATTACTTAATTTCAGATTCCACTGCTAATATCTGTGGAGTTTCTATTTTAATTGAAATTAGGGTTTATAGGTTTGAGAGGAAGGATGAATAGTGAAATTGAGATCCTCAGCTTAAGGATAAAGGGAGATGTACAGTGAACAGTCCAGTTTTCCTCCTACAATGAAAAGAAAGAAGAAATGATTCAACTAACAAATTTGGTTTTCTGAATAAGTTTTAAAAGGACATCCCCTCACCCTTCTATCCTCCACCTATAAGTCTCTTTAGGGAAAATCAAGTTTAACTAATTTTATAACAAAAGAATGACTGGGTGTAACTGGTTAAATATTTAGACTATATTGTCAGAATTCTGACTTTTCTCTACTTTTTGAGTTGGATTTTGCTTTATGAAACAATGAGAGCTTGTGATCTGAGCCCAATTCCTTCAGAAAAGATGGATTTCATTAACTGAAGCAAGTGATTTGGAATAGAAATCCCATATATACTTTACAGTTTCCTGTTCCCATCAAAGCTCTCTAGGTTTCCAATCAGTTTTTCTCAACAGGTTTGACACTTGATTAGAAATTACAGTAACATGTATTTTGGCAGCAAAATATAAAGCTGCCAGTGTTAAATATCTACTTATTTATTATGGGTTATATCTCAGAATCAATGTCACTCCTTAGAAGAACTTTGGTTATGGGATTGTGAAAGTAGTAATGGTGGAGTTTCTCTTTGACTTTAAACTAAGGAAATGATCCTAAATGGGCTATACTACACTGTAATGAGGTAGAGGTAGGTAATGTAGTCAGAAGCAAAAGTTCATGTTGAGTGTAAAGGCAGACTGGAGAATGTGGTTGTTACACAAACACAAAGACATGTCTAAAAAGGAAAAAGAAGAAATTGCAACAAATACTCTTTGGTGTTCAAGTAAGAAAACTCCAAAATTCCATGCCCTGGATTTACTTTTCACAACACTTGCTGATTTATATGAGTATTTGAGTATATGAGTATATGAGTATTTCACTACTGAAAAGTTCTTTCTTCTTGCATCAACCACTCCTTCCATCTTTATGGATATTCGCTTTAGTACACAGCATTGTTTTCTGGATCAACTTAAATCTCCTATTTTTCCTTAACTCACCTAAGCTACAGTATTTAGGGTCCTCTAGTTCATACTGTTTCATATCACTAACTTATCTTGCATTTCTCTTACAGATGAAACCAAACTGGACCTGAGAGTAGTAGATGGAACCTCTAAGTGTTCAGGAAGATTAGAGATGAAATTCCAGGAAGAATGGGGGACAGTGTGTGATGGTAACTGGGATAATAAGGATGCGGCTGTCACCTGTAAGCATTTGGGGTGTCCCACAACCATCACAGCCACTGGCCGAGCTAATGCCAGCGAGGGGACTGGACAAATCTGGCTTACCAGCGTTTCCTGCAAAGGGCATGAAACTGATCTCTGGCATTGTGGACACCATGGATGGAAAAATCATTACTGCAGTCACAATGAAGATGCTGGTGTGACTTGTTCTGGTATGTCCAAACAAAAGAAGAACAACACGAAGAGAAGACTGTGTTTTTGAGGAGGAGGTATAAATGTGCGATGTGAGAGACAGAAGTAGTCAATAATCCTTGGTAGGAACACATCTAAAGCTATGAGGACTCTGAAACATATTCTTTGTTTCACTAGTTTGGAGGGTTGCTGGACTCTGTTTTCTGAAATATTCAGACTCTTTAAATTCTAGTTATATCTGGAACTCTAGGAGTCAAAATTTTAGAGTTTTTATTCTGGATAACTGAGATGGTCATATATTTGGGGGCTGATAAATATATACAATATGGAATATTACTTATCAATTAAAAATGAAAAATTTGATGATTTTATGATAACATGGATGTACTTAGAAGAAATCATATTAGCAGAAACAAGTCAAAAAGAAAAAGACAGAAACCAAATGGTTTTACTAACATATGGGATATAGGGAAAAAATAAGCAAAAGTCATGAGGAAAAGTCAAAACAAGCTAAGCACCAAACTGAAGCACACAACTTTGGGCAGGGGGGAAAGGGGAGGAATGGTGCGGAAGGTGGGAGGTGGGTGGGTAAATCCCTGGGATAGCAATGATGTGAAATTTATATATAAATAAATTTAAAAATATCTTTTGAAATTATGTTTAACCAAAATATATGGTCTATACTGACTGTTAATAAATCAGACAGGAGATGGGTAAATCATAATTTGCAGTGTCTTGGTATCTAAGTAAGAGCAAGATTAAAAAGATAATCCTTTGGGAGCTCACCTCCATGTGCATCTATGACCAATATTCCTATTTCCTTTGCAGATGGATCTGACCTGGAACTGAGACTTGTAGGAGGAGAGAGCCGTTGTGCAGGGACCGTGGAGGTGGAAATTCAGGGTCTATTAGGGAAAGTGTGTTACAGAACCTGGGAACTCAAACATGCTGGTGTGGTGTGCAGGCAGCTGGGATGTGGATCTGCACTGAAAACCTCCTATCAAGTTTTTTCCAAAGTTCAGGCAACAAACTTAGGGCTGTTCTTAAGTGACTGTGAGGGAAATGAAACTTCTCTTTGGAACTGCAAGGCTTTGAAATGGGGTGGACTTACCTGTGATCCCAATGAAGGTGCCAAAGTTACCTGCTCAGGTAAGACCCTCAATCAATGTGTTTGGAAGTTTAATTACAGAAACATAAAATTTTAATAATGTCCTTGAAGCAGGTCAGGAACTTCGTGTTCTATGACTACACCTCTCTTAATGTACCAGACAATATGCCACTGGCAGAGTTTTAGAGGAACTGAAAATTCATTTTGTATCTAGGACTCAGGTGTTTGTTTTTTTTGTTCTCCTCACTATAGCTTGTGAGTAAATTTTAAATGCTTGGAAGTGTGAGGTGAATATTATTTATTCATTTTAATAATTAATTAATTAATTTTACATAGTTATCTACCCCTGGGTTCTCCCACCACCTTATCACCCATGCTCTGTCAACTTAATCTCTTGTGCCCTCCCCCTTTAAACAATTTCCACCCTCCCCCTCTCATGCTCTATAATTTGAACTGTTGAATGTTGGCTTTAAATATTTCTTGCCCAATTATTTGTTTCCCCTTTATTCCTCAAACTAGTGAGGTCATCCTGTATTTTCTTTTGCTTTCTGGCTTATTTATGCTAGCATGATTCCTTTTAACTCCATTCATGTTGCCACAAATGACATACATTTGTCTTTTTGATTGATATATAATATTCCAGCGTGTATATATACCACAGCTTTCTGTACCATTCGTCTTTTGGGGGGCATTCAGGTTGTTTTCGTATCCTGGATATTTTAAATAGTGCTGCAAAAAACATCTGGGTACAGGTATCTTTTTGAATTAGGGTTTTTGTGACCTTTGGGTAGAGAGGTGAATATTATTTTTAAGATAGCACTATGTCTTTTATTTCCAGGAAAAAATGTAGGAAATACATTCTTTGTGTCTGCCAAGTTCAAACTTCAAAGTCCATAATCTGTCTAAATTCCTAGAATTTTATAGAGCATAAGACTTTGTTTGAATTGACACAGAAACACAAAAGAAAACAGGAAACTAGAAATATAGATAGTTTATCTCTGATGTGTGGTTTAGACATATTAGCCAGAAAGATGTCTGAGAAATTGTCATCAAAATGACTTTGAATTTCTGGCATTTGATGTTGTACTATGTATGTGCTGTGGGGGACAACAAAATTTAACAAACACTTGTTTGAGCTGTGTTGTGCTTAATAAGACTTGGGAAATAAGTTTGAATCTAAAATGCTCTGTATTCCTTCAGAGTCTGGGAAGCAAAATGATGAAAATATACTAATGCTTTTTTAAATACTGATGTACACTTTATCATGAATCATTATTTATTAATTTATTTCTTATATTTGGCTTTCATTTCTACAAAGGCAGAGGACCCATCCAGTCACTTACACTGGAGTGGGAGGGGGTGGAGTTTACCTTATTGTTCAAAGAAACACATTCAGTTCCTAACTGTATCTAACATATATTTCTAATTTTGGACTCATTATTTGAATACATACAACTTCTACTAAACTGTGTCTTCTTGGGGGAGACAGTGATTATCAAAAATTGGAGAGCTTGAATAGACATAACTTTTCCCCAAGTACATAAAGTTGGGAAAAACACTAGAAATAGAGAGAAAAGTTTCTGCAAAGCTCCAGAAGCATGAAAAAGCATGGTATGCTCAGACAACCTTAGGTTGGCACATCAGGTGTAATTAATAAAGAAATAAACATTAGGTTTTTAGGGTGATTTAAATAGAGTATTTTAAAAGTACACTGATAAATTAATGTTTACTATCCCTTCTTAATTTTAATGGATGGATGGTATTGGAGAATCTATCAAAGGCCTCTACACTGCAATTTCCTCCATAGGAAACAGTGGTGACATATAACTAGTTATAGGGCAAGGAACCAATATATATTGGAGACGCAAGTACCAATCATCAACTGTATTGGTACTTGTCCTCACTGATAGTCAGAACTCTGACATACTGTTTAACCTATCCAAATGTCTGAAACACTGTGGATACTTAATAATGTTTGTTTAAATATTAACTTATTGTGTAAGACCAAAGGAACACTGAATTATTGAAGACAGAGAAATCATGTAAAGTTTCAAATTTAATCATATATTTGAGGTCATGGCATGAGGTTATTGGAAGGAAGACTCAGAAACAAGAAAGCCACACAGGACTATTCAAGGGTCTACATGACATGTGAGGGCAAATTACATTAAAACAGTAGGGAAAAAAAAGGAATTCCCTGGAAGTCTAATAAACACCATTGATTTTCTTCAAGTGCAGTGTACAGTTAAGTTTCAGATTCCAGATGCTGGAATATATAATGCCTGGTTTCAAATCCCAGTCCCTCACTAAGTCACTGCATGACCTTAGCAAAGTACTATTAAGAATTACCCCCTATGTAAATATAAGTATAAACTACTTGTTCAATGCTTAGGAAAATATATTTACTAGGTCATCACAACCTGTTCCCAACTATCCTTATTATTGTCACTAATCAGATTAGATAAAAAAAATTGTTCAATTTTAGATGACTTTAATTTGTTCTGTACATCACTGAACAGAGACTAAAGCGGATTTGTTTGTGCAACAATCCATTTCATTCTGAACACCTTACAGTCTAGATGACTAAGTAGTTTTCTTTAGAGACATAAATTTAAAGAGGAAAGAATAGATTTAATCATATTGTTTAGTAGTAGGAGATGTCCATTGAGAGGAAGAGAAAGTGGAAGATAAAGAATGAGAAATACATGACATTTCTAAAACACTGCCAGGCAGGAAGAAGGATAAAACACGAGAACATGTAGTCTTGCATCATCTGCTATGAAGGGGAAGGAGATCTAGTGCTCAATTTGAAAACAGTGAGTATACTGGAAAATTTTACATAGAATCATTTGGAAAGATTGGTACCAACATCCAACTTCAGAGGGTGGAAGATGAGTAGAGAGTAAAAGACAGAAAGAGTGTCTTTTATCTGTTGTCTCAAATCTTAGGAAGGATGTAAGAAATGTACTGAAAGAGGTTTGATGTCTCCAGGGTTGGTTGGCCCAGGGTACGAAGTTCCAGAACTTTCACAGATGAATCAAATAAAGATGTGTAGGGAGAAAATCCAGTCAGAATGAGATTGGAAAGTCACTGATATCCTCCTCTTTCTCCTGCATTCTTCACTCCTTTCTTCACTTCCATCATAAAGGAAAACCTTGGGAATATGTTGTCTCTCACTGAGATGCTATTTTGTTCAGCCCACAGGGAACCAAGACTGGTAGGGGGAGACCTTCCTTGCTCTGGACGTGTTGAAGTGAAACATGGCGACACCTGGGGCACCGTCTGTGATTCTGACTTCTCCCTGGAAGCTGCTGACGTGCTGTGCCGGCAATTACAGTGTGGCACCGTCATCTCTATTCTGGGGGGAGCTCACTTTGGAGAAGGACATGGACAGATCTGGGCTGAAGAATTCCAGTGTCAGGGGAACGAGTCCCACCTTGCTCTCTGCCCAGTAGCCCCTCGACCTGACAGGATTTGCAGCCACAACAGAGATGTGGGCGTGATCTGTTCAAGTGAGATCTAGAGAATAAGCTCACTTGGTTCTCATGCTGGGAGGAAGGGAGGACTAGGCAGAGCCAGACACCTTCCTTAAAGCCATATCTCTTTCTAGGGAGCACGGAAATTCGCTT
>PVHY01006962.1:0-70663 GCA_004024945.1 Uropsilus gracilis | reverse complement strand
TTTTTTTTTTGAGACTAGGGTTCACTATTTTTGCCTGTGAGACTGCAGGCTCACGTTGCCCGGGGTACCACAGACTCAAGCAATCCCCAGCCTCAGCTTCCCATGTAGCTGGGATTACAGGCCTGCGCCACCACACCCAGCTACTTTTTTGGGACTAGGTCTCACTTCGTGCCCCCAGTGGGACTCGAACCGTGATTCCTGGCCCCGGCCGTGGCTTCCTAGGCTGCCACCTACAGGCATGCGCTACCATGGCCGGCCTCAGAAAAAGGGAATTTCTAATTTCCAGTGCTTGGTTTTAGACCCTCTGCTGAATAGGATCAATTTTAAATGGCAAGACTCCACCAGTTCAATAAGATAAAATAAGAATGACAGCAGAATTGTTTTCACTAGTCCATGGGAAATGGGACTGTACATTGTGTGTAACTGAAAAATTGGCTAATAGAGCACATTCAACTTGGTTTGCTAAAAGTGGGGTATGATTAATCACAGCTATCACTATGTCCATAATGATGGTGGCTTCCCAGAACTGCAGGCTTAAGACAAAAAAAGTCTGGCAAAATAGAGTACACAATCATATATAAATGGGTTAACATGACTTCGTCAACCTGTACAACATAGCTTAGATAACTATTATGGATCATTGTAATTGACTTGGATTCTGAAATCCCCTTGTTCAAATCCTAGGAGGTTTTGATAAAATAGAGAGGTATCCTCTCTGCAATTACATCTTGTCTGATCAAATCTATGGGATTAACTCATCTTTTTCTAAAGAGGAAATTCATTTGTTTGATTCACCTCTAGATGTAAAACATGAAAATGCTAGATTTTCTATGTAATTAACAATCAATTTTTTTGTCCAAGAAACATTGCTGCTTAAGAAAAACACTTTATAGCTTGTAGAGTTTACATTCTGATAGGAGATAATTGATTTGTATAAGAAATGAAGGGAAAATTCAAGGCAGTATACAATCTAGTACTAACATATAACATAAGATTTTGAGGGCCACCAGAATTAAAAAATAGTTGCTCTGAATGTCAGCTGTCTGATCAGTTAAGGCTGCTGAGCAAAGTTGGGAGCTGAGCATGGCACTGAAGGATGGCCCGCATTGAAATAGGCACTAAAGGCACATAGCAGGAGCAGAAACAAAGAAAGTGCTAGAGGCCCACACTGGAAGTAGGTAGGACTCATCTTGAGATTTGACCAAGTTTGTAGAATAAATAGATGCTATCTGCCCTCATAAAGTTTACAAGTTTACATTCTTTTTTTTTTTTTTTTTTTTTTGGAGACTAAGTCTTGCTATTTTTGCCCATGGAACCGTAGGCTCACATTGCCCAGGGTACCATGGACTCAAGCAATCCCCAGCCTCAGCTTCCCAGGTAGCTGGGATTACAGGCATGCGCCACCACACCCAGCTATTTTTTGGAACTAGGTCTTGCTGTGTTGCCCCAAGCGGGACTCAAACTGTGATCCCTAGCCCCGGCCGCTTCATAGGCTGAAGCTTATAGGCGCGAGCCACCGTGCCCGGCTCTAATGCAACACAAGTTCTATCAATGTTTCTTCAGCAAAAGGTACAAATAAAAGAATTCCCTGATGTTTCTCTATGGAGAATTTATTCTATTTTAGTAGCCTTGAGACAGAAAAATAGCTATGACCCCTTATTTCTGGGCTCATGATTGTGTGGTTAATGCAGTACAAATATAGTGCCAGCGTTACATAGCTATCTTGCAAGAGTGATCCACTCTATCTACATTCCTTTTTAAAGTATTAGTTGGTATTTAAATCCTAATTCTAAAACGGTCTCAAAGACAGGAGATAGAAAAGAAAGATGAGTGTATGGCCAGTGGAGCTATATGTTTTCTGGGAGAAAAGGGAGATGCTGTAGTGAGAGCATAAACCTGGAATCCAGAACTCAAAATAGGTGGTGCCCTGTATACAGATGGCAAGAGTTGGACAGAAAGTTTTATCCAATTTAGTTTCTGCCAAACTTTAATGCTCACCAGCATCACCTACAGGGCTTGGTAAAACTCACATGACTGGGTCAAGGCCTATAAATTCTGATTCATTAGGTCTAGGGTAGGGTCTAGGAATCTGCATTTCTGTTAAGTTTGCAAGTGATGCTGAAGCTGCTGTTTTGGGATCATGCTGTGAGAAACAAAACTTCAGCCAAAATTAAAAACCAAAACAAAACAAAACACCTGTTATCCATTTTCAGTTAAAAGACCATTTTATTCTTGAAGAAATACCCATACTATAATATCAAAACCAGGCTGATCTGAACAAATGATTGAATTCATTGTAAATATTACAATAACACCATTCAAAAGTTTTAAAGCAGAAAAGGGATAGGGATTAACTTTGCTTCCACAATGAGGATATCAATGGAAAAAAGCTTTCACATAAACAGAAATAGAATAAAGCGTTTCTTAAGCTATATTGTGTATATTTATATTTCCCCTTGTGTATATTTGTATATTTATATTTATACATTGTGTATATTTATATTTCCCCTTGTCTAATTCTTTAAAATGTTTTTAACTAGAAAATACATTCACAACATTTGAAAGCTATAATCAAGTATCTACTAATTCCATAAATAAGTATTTGGTAACGTTAAATACCAAAGAACAAAAGAAATGGGGCAAGGAGATAGAGTTGGGGGAGACAGGAAACAACTTTATTTAATTTTTTTTCTTAAGAGACTAGGTTTTGCTTTGTTGCCTGGGGTAGTCTCAAACCCGCAGTCTCAAGTGATCCCTAGCCTTAGCCTCCCAGATAGCTGGGATTACAGGCACATGCCACCATGCCTGGCTAAGGGAACAACTTTAAAGAGAAGGGAATCATCTGTCCTAAAATGACATTAATAAGAACTAAGTGAAGCATGTGCTTGGTTATCTGAGGGAAGAACATTCACGGTAGCGGAACAGCTAATACAAAGAATCTGAGCATGCTCGATGTGTCCGAGGAATATGGATATGGCTGGAGAAGAATAAATGCAAAGGAATGGTTTGAGATATGATGGGATAGGTGGTTGGGAGCCAGATAATCTGGGCCATAGTAAAGACTTAAGTGTGATGGGTTTGTGTAAAAAGGACGTAGTAACCAGCAACCAGCCTTACCGCTGGTTCTTGGGAGGGAGTTTTAAATTGCATGGATTTACTGAGGGTAAGTACTAGTTTTGTTACTCACAACAGGACCTAACCACAGGCGTTTTTTTTTTTTTTTGCTAAGATGACAACTCAGGTTGTGGGCTGGCAAGCTGGAAAGAACATTGTGAGTAGGTTGTGGTTCTAAGTAATCATTAGCAGGAAGTCAGGATATAGGTTGGGAACTAGAGAATGAGTTCAATCTATCATGATCAAGTAACAGAGCCCTAATAAAAACTCCAGACAATATGGCCTGGGAGGGTAACCAGCCCTGATTTCATGGGGCAAAGAAGACATGGAAGCTCTGTTTTCCAGACATTGCTCTTCACTTGTACCCTTTAAAATTGTAATCTTTAAGTATAATGCTTTCCTGAATTGTGAGAATTCTAGCAAATTATTGAACAGGGGAGAGGGGTTGTCATGAGACTGCTCTTGAATTTATAACCTCATGGTTAGAAGTAATGGGTAACCTGGAGAGCTCACAAACTCGTGATTTTCATTTCTGAAGTGAGGGCAGACTTATTCAGGACCATGCCCTTGCACCAGACTTGAACAGCAGTACTGCAGATGAGAAACAGTAAAAGAGGGTACAAGGTTTTTACACTCTATAGACTGAAGAGAGGCAAGATGAGACCACAGGGACTGGCTAGGAGGCACCTGTATTAATTATGATGGCTTAGACTAACCTGGTTGTGATGGTGATGTTGAGACATGATTTTATTTGACTACAGACTCTATAATATTTGTAGGAGGGTTGGATTAAGATTTTTTAATGGCTGCACAGAAGCTGCTTTCTACTGTTGGGGTATGTCATGCTTGACTGATCTGGTATCCTGCTGATGGACACCAAGAGTATTTCCCTTTTTTCTGTAACGAATAATGCTGCAATGTAGATGCTAACACCTAGTGACTACACTCTTGGCAAGAATCTCTAGCCACACTATTCATTAATAGTACATTTGAACAAAACATAGGATTTAGGTGACCTAGTTTTGTAAAAAGACCTCTTTTTGCTTCTAAATTTAAATACTTCTTCATTTCCTACTTAATTTTCTTCTTTCCTAACCACAGAAACATAGAGTTAAAATTGAAAGGATTCTTAGAGGTGGTCTAGTTCAGTGGTTCTCAATGTGGATGTTATGGTAGATAATCAGAATCTCTGGGGAAATCTTTTGGAACTGCAGACTCTGCTCCCTTTCTGATATGTTCTGGATAGAGGGGGGGAAGTCAACATCTATTATCCTGCTGACTTGGACTGACCAAGACACAACTATCTTGAATATTTTATCTCACCCAGTTCCTTTATCTCATCCAGTCCCAGATGGGGAAGCAGAAACACATATCATGTACTGTGAGAAAGAGAACTAGGGCCCTAACCAATTTTTTTTTTTTGAGACTAAGTTAAACTACTTTTGCCTGTGGAACCGCAGGCTATCGTTGCCCGGGGTACCACAGACTCAAGCAATCCCCAGCCTTAGCTTCCCAGGTAGCTGGGATTACAGGTACGCGGCACCATGCCCAGCTATTTTTTTTGGAACTAGGTCTCACTACGGGTCCCAGGCGGGACTCGAACCGTGATCCCTAGCCCTGGCCGCTTCATAGGCTGAAGCTTACAGGCATGAGGCACCGTGCCCAACCCGGGTCCTAACCAATTTTAATGTGGCTAACAATGTCTGAGCATATCAGTTTTTCTAACCCCTGATAAAAGAAGGTATAACCATAGCATTTCTTATTTTTATTAATTGATTAAACCAAAAACTGTTTACAAGGTGATTTATTAAAGAGATTTATCTGTGCTATCTTAGAAGATGACAACTGGGATTTCCAAAGTCATTTGTCAGAAGAAACAAAAAAAATTAATTACTTGAAAATGCTAGTTGGTTTAATAACAAACTCTCAATTTCATTCAACCATGATCTTCTTTTACTTTCCTCTCAGTTCTAAAGAAGACACTTACTGCTCTGTTTACTCACAACCTACAGACTTAACCAAGCTTTAAAGAGAACCAAAAGGCTCTGTGGTACTTTGGAATTGCACTGAACTCTAAAGTAGAACCAGTAAATTTCAGTTTTCCCCTCCAACTTAAGAAAATCTAAAGAGTAAGTGTGAGTTTCTGAAAACTGTACCATTAGAATCATTTAAATTGAAATAGAACATACTAAGGTGGTAATTCGGTTTTAACAGACTGATCCAAGGATTTCTCACATCTTACCTTGTTAAATTCTCACACTATTAAATGAGGAAAGGACTACTATGAGGCAGAGAAAGGTTAAACTTGCTCACATTCACACTGCTAGTAAGTGGTAGACCTGGGACTTGAACCCAGGCAATCTGACTAGAGAACTAGTGCTCTACATCACTACACTCTTTACAAACTGGCTCTCTAATCTACTTCCCTGCTTCAGCTCCTGCAAATTCTATTCATGGCTTCTAGGAAGCATTTTCCATAGTCTATCAGACTCTAGCTAGCTACATGATTATTCCCATAATATGTTATGATCTCTGTCCCTATACCTGTTGAAAAAGAGTTGTTTATGGCTTTGTCTTTAACTAAAGTACAAATGATATTGTGTCTGTCTTTGAAACTCTAGCACAAACACAGTACCTGATACACAGAAGAAACTCCACAGGTAGTTACTAATAAACACATGAATACATACATCCTATGCTCCTATCTCACAGAACAACTTAATGTTATCACGTTTTTTTCTCTTCAAAACAGTCTGCTTGGTTTTTTTTTTTTTTTGAATGGCCAACTCCTAATCATTTATGAAGTTCAAATAAACAGAGTTAAAATAAGAGGATAATGAATCCAATTAAAAAATCATTTTATCTTCCTTGATATCTCCTCCCTGTCCAGAAGAATTATTTCTTCTTTTGGCCCCCACAGCATTTTTCTGAACACGTATGATAACACTCTCTGAGCTCTATAACAATACTCCTACCGATACTGACTTTCTGTCACAGAGTGTACACTCCTGAATTCAGGGACACTATTTTTCTCTGTGTCTCAAATGCTTAATATCATGTTTGGTACATAACTCTTATTTGTGGAGTGAATGAATGAATGTTAAAAATTATGGTGCAAAAAAAAAAAAAAAGAAAAAGAAAATTATGGTGCAAACACTAATTCTCATGAAGAATGACCTAGCATAAACCAGCTAGTAGCATTAAGCTCTTCTAGGAGAGAAAAGGCTGTTTGTATTATTTTTTCCCAGGACACAAGTTTTTAATGGAATTCACTTGAAGTAGAAAAAAGAGCTGAAGTCGAATGAAAATAGATGTCTCATGATTAATGAGGATGAACTTAGTATCTAAGCCATCATATCCAAATCTTTAAGATGGATCTCAATTTAATATAACTGTCAAAATATCTGTCTAAGTGTTGCTGAAGGAAAGAATATAATTGTGCATTGCAAACAATGGAAAATAAACAAGCCAGTCACTTTCACTATGCTATTAAAGATTAGTTCCTTAAAGATCTGTATGCCAGCAATTTGTTGTGATTGATAAGACTCACCTCAGACATTCTTTGCTCTGTTCCCACAGATCTTGGGTTTCTTCTTTAGTCATGTGCTTGTCCAGGTTACACACATTAGGTTTTTGGCAATATAACTTAAGGCACTGCTTTACCCAGTGCCATTGGTAACCTGGGAGAAAGGGGTTCGGGATAAAAATAAACCCTATAAAAAATGGGGGGGGGAAGAAAATGAGGAAATTCTTCATCAGTTATTGAACTTATTTTTGCTGTTATCTTTATCTCCATTACTTTATTATTTCCCATATTCTTTATGTCATATGCCCTCCAGACTGAAAAGTAAATATTCTTCTCATCCTCCATTATTAGAGGATGGAAGTTCCTTTAAGTTAACGAAGAGTCAAGTTTTGATGATAAACACCAGACATCAAATATTATGCAAACATATCTGACTTTCTGGGTTATTCTCAAGAGAAACAAATGTTCTACGACTTCTCAATTGTGTTATACCAAAGCAAAGAGAATGGAAACTGAGAATTAAACTGCCAAGTTACCCTTTGAATTTTTACGAAGTGTAATTTAGAGCGTCACATAAGACTCCTCTAATCTCTTACTTCATTTACTGCAGGTACAGAAAGTTGAATGCTGAATTTAACTAAAACACAGATTTGGAAGTCACGTTCAAATGAATATAGCAGTGTTATTAATCTACTATCTTTCAAGTTTCAAATCACCCCTCTGTATTTGGCTTTGTAATACTGGGCCATGCCCTGAGAAAGATTTAGAAACTTGCCTAGGATCAAATAAAAGAAGGTAAAGCCAAGACATGAATCTGGGTAGCCTCGCACGAGAACCTCAGCCTGAACCAGTAGCTTGCACTGCTTTCCATTCCTCCCTGTCCACGGCAACTTCTCAAATGTTTGATGTTGATGGTATCAGGTTCACCACTTAGGTCTATACTTTCCAGACTCAGTTTTTGGTCTTTATACCATCACTCTCTGTTCATCCATGTAAGGGTAGGTTATAGTGTACTCAGGTTCCTTCAGAACAAGTAGAGTCCAGAAGTAAACACAATCTTTCTTCTGATCATGTTAGAGTAAGAGGAGACTGTTACCAACCATGCTTTGTATATTTATTTCTATTAAATGTAGTTTACAATGACAGGGAGGACAGAATAAAGTGTCTACACCCCCACCAAGATGCTAACTCAAATGATGTGATTTGACAACAGAAGAGACAGGTGGGGCTGATAATTTTGTTTGAACAACCTGTTAAGAAGGCACAGAAGGAAAGTAACATGGTCTTTAAAACAGGAGGTAGGCCTGAAAATAAAGGGCAGTTTTCAAGAATAAGAATATACATAAGACAGCTGATAACACATGCTCTTCACGTGGCATGCTTGTCATACCAAGAGTAATGTTTTCTTATACAAAAGTCAACCTTAAATTCTTTCCTTTGTGACATCATTCACAAGACTAAAGTATTTAGGTCCTTAGTGCAGAAAGGAGGTGTGCAAAGCCTTTAGTAGGAAATATTGTTACTTTTCCATGTTATCAATAAATACTTTAGTATTTACAAAATATTATGAACTGCAGCAGAAATGGACCTTGCAAGCAATACAATGAAAACTATTATTAAAAAAATTTTTTTTCCCATTTTCAATCCATATTTGAAATCGCAAATGCAATGCTAACTTTATTTCCTCTTAAAAGGGGATAATAGATATTAAGACTATTTGGCCAAACAAGACATTTATTTTTAAAAAAATAATTAATCTATAATGGTCCCATGATCCCAAAAGAGGTTAATATGATTCACTCTCATTATTATCTTGCTGGTATGTCACATTCTGTGATATAAGGTAGACACTATAAATGCATGTTTTACCTCTTGGGAATGCTAAATAAATGGAAATCTTAGATGAGGCAGAATTTGGGAACAGGATATTTCTGTGTATTTAGTTTTTTTTTTTTTCCTTTTCTTTTTTTTTGAGACTAGGTCTCGCTATTTTTGCCCATGGAACCGCAGGCTCATATTGCCCGGGGTATCACTGACTCAAGCAATCCCCAGCCTCAGTTTCCCAGGTAGCTGGGATTACAGGCACGCACCACCACGCCCAGCTATTTTTTTGGAACTAGGTCTCGCTATGGGCCCCAGGTGGGACTTGAACCGCGATCCCTATCCCTGGCCGCTTCATAGGCTGAAGGTTACAGGCACAAGCCACTGTGCCTGGCTGTGTGTTTAGTTTTCTTTGTCCATTTACTTGATTAAAGCTCCTCCTTTAAAATGAGACAGATGTCTGAGGGGTTTTGCCTTTTGAGGTCAGCTGCACTCACCAGGATAGCCTTCAAGTCCGTAGGCTCGCCACTTGCTGACTGGCTGAAGTCCTGCTCTACATGCATCATGCTCACTGACCGAGGACACATTTAGCTGAGATTTGACCACCTGGCAGAAAGGAAACATAAGTCAGAGAACTAGAGCTATTTTATATACAGATCAACTTGGAAAACTTTAAATATCCAGAGATTTCTGGTATGGGGGAAAAGTTGTCTTAAGTTTGGGGCCCTAATCTTAGGTCTACTACTTACTTCAGACTTTCAGGTTAAGTCACTGAACCCTTTATACTGTTTCCTTATTAATACACTAACAAACACCAAAGAGCTACATAAAATTAAGTCTTAATGAGGTTAAATTTGGTCTTCAAAATTTCCGTTTCCTATGACACCACACCTTTGTTTTTCCTTAGAGAACTGAATCATGAAAGGTGCTTGGTGTAATGGAATTCTCCACTCAGTTAAAGCTTACAGTAATGTTAGTGCAGAAAGGAAGTGTGCACCAAAACTTAGAAATTTTGCCTTTGTTAATTACTTAGGCTTATAAAGATTTTTTTGCACATAAGGACAGCTTATGGATAAGTCATTTAATTAGTTAAAAGATCCACTATACCATCACTAAAGAACATGGAGAAACAAAAAACTTTATTTTTACAAATAATAAACTTAGGGTATGGCTTGCCTTAAAATACAAATATTTTCTTACAATGAGATACAATCTTTTGTCCTATTAACAATGCCTATGTTCAGATTTCTGGACAAATACCAGTAGTTGTTTGTATACAACCAGTCTCTATAACAAAATGGCTACTTGGACCTTTCTGAGAATCCTGGTCAACTAATTTCTTCAGGTACCTATGGGTTGATAAAATGCTTTTAATATTTTGTAATGATTTCTTTTTTTTTAATTCATTTTATTGATTTTTCACAATTGTGCATTAATTGATCCCTCCTCCTCCCTCCATATTGTAATGATTTCTTAAATAGACCACACTTATTACTGCACTGTAATTCTGCAACACCCTCAGATCTGAAATTTGTGAATCTATTTTACTATAAACTATGCTGGGCCAAACTTCTGAGGTTTTAAAGTTTTTCTGCTTCCTCCCTTTCTGCACTATTAGCCATTTTCACTAATGCACTCACCATGTGTCTTTTAATAGCAACTTTCTCCTCTAATTTTGCTATTTTTAATCTGCTTTGAGTTGGGAAACTAAATACCCAAGTTTTTATGTTCTTAACATATAATGCAGTTTTTGAAACTTGCTACTTTAGGTCTGTACTACACGCTGTCTCAAGGTTGTTTACATTCTAGAAGTATGTATATATTATGGCAAAATATGGGTAAAAGGATCTAAATGGGAGGCTCTCCCATGGGAAAAGTGTATTACTTTCATTACCAACTTATTTTGACAACTCTTACCATTTGCTAACCAAAGTCAGCTGGGTTGTAAGTTGTTAAAATGCTGAGTTCCTGACAAATACAGTGTTCCTATAGCATTTCAAATTTATTACACTTGATTTTAGCCAAAGGGTCGAGAAGTGATAGCATTTCAAATTTATTTTGAGCTGTTACTAAGCTTGAAAAGAAGGCATCATCCAGCCATCCGAGGACACCATGAAGAACAAGTGAAGGGAACTATGTTAAGGCTACTGTAAAGAAAATACACTGCAGATGCATTTCTTCCTGTGCCTCCTATGCTCCCACTCCGTGGACATAATGGATGGTGTTTGGGTTCATTTGACCTTTGTTGTCAACTTTGAGAGATTATCTCCGAATCTTTCAATGTTTCCTTTCTAACAGACCTAGAGAATGCAAGGACCAATTTTAGAGGCAGTGGTCAATTAACAAAACCAAACGCTTCCGATTTTGAGACTACTCGGGTGGCTGGTTTTTACAAGCTGCAGAACACTACCCTAATGTCGCCAAATACATTTTACGACTATTAACATTAGTCGAAGTATCATTGCAAACGTGCGGTTAACGAAAAGATTAAACACCAATTCAAAGGCATCTCTGGGCCGACGTGGCAAACAGAAATGGTCGTGTGAAGAAATCGGCAGCAAAGCTCTTCTTCGCAAGTTTTGACGCTTCATGGGCAATTCAAATCCGCGTCCGTGGTGGGCGAGAACCATTCAAAACCAGTCTGGAAGCGAAAAGAGGAAGTGAAGGACACTGAAGTCCCTCCAAGAAGGTAGGCGAGACGAGGCGAGGCGATGGGGAGAAGAGCGGCTCATTCTTCCGTACCTTGAGGGCACCAGGCCCGGTGCCGCAGGTTGTTTGGGCCGCTGAAAAGTCGATGACCCTTTCCAGGTCCGCGGTCCCGGGGCGGCTCTGCCGGTAGAAGCGGAAAAGCTTCCGAAAAGCGTCCTCTCCTGGCTCTGCCGCCAGTGTCACCATAGAGCCCACGGCCGCCGCCATTTTTCCCATTTTGCTGCCCACTGTCCTTTGACCCGGAAGCAGATTCCCTTCCGACAGGTTCTTCCGGGGCCGCGATCATAGGTCACGGAGTTCCCTTAACCTAAAAATGGCGGCGTCTGCAGTGAGATCCGCTGCGTTCCTGCGTACCAGTATGGGACGGCACGTTGCTTTTGTCAGAAAAATTCCCTGGACCGCTAGCTCAAGTGAGTGGTGGAGCTACAGTTGGGCTGTAGTTTTGAGGTCCAAGCGATTCTCTAAAACTGCTTTCTGCGGGGCATTTAGTAAAGCGTGGTTAGATCAGGAGGCTGTATTTGCTCCTGAGCGAGCCATTGAGCTCTTAAGAAATTTTCTTTCCAGTTAACTGTTCAGCGGTATCCCTTGAGCTTTTGTGGCACTAATTCATGGTCGTCTGTTTTCCAAGTGATTTGGTAGAAGGGTTTATTATACTATTCAGGACTTAGGATTTTGAAGGAACTTTAACGGCAATGTGTGGAAGATAGATTCAAAGTGACAAGATTGGAGGAGAGAAGAGCAGAAGGCAGATTTAGTAATTTAGTTCAAAGATGAAGCGTGCAGGGGCAGAAAGGAGGGTCAGATCCATTTGTGTTAAAAAGATGGACAGCTTTTTATGAATGAGGGAAAGAAAAAGGATTCTTAAAGTTTTTAGGTTGGTGAATTTTGTCGTTAAAATTAAAAGCAGTGGGGATGGGGAGAAAAAAAATGAAATAAAGAGCAGTTGGAGGAGTAGGAGTAAAGGTTGATGTGTTGAATTTGAAAAACCTTTAAGGTCCCTTTCTGGCTGTTTGACGGAGACTGTATGGCATTATGATTGAGAAGTTATGCTCTGAACTCATGTTTATTTTAGGAATTCCACTGGGCCTTTTATTAGTTGTGTAATGTGAATAAGGTAAATGGGAAAGAGTTCACTACTGTGCCTGTTTCATCTTCTATAACATGGAGTCAATAATGCCTACCGTCAAATTTGATTCGGTACAACGAGTTTGTGTGTGGACTTGTTAGACTTGTGCTAGATATCAAGTAAGTACTCAAGTAATGATACATATTTTCACACTCTCTAAAGTAAGAGATTGTGAAAGAGGTTTGGGAGTAATCACTTATAAAATCTGTCACCAATATTGATTTTTGCCAGCAGCAGTTTTGAGATATTTTATATTTGCTAAAGAAATCTAAAGATCCATGGCTTCACTTCTGTAAATATTTGTTACAGGGTAGCCTTCTTAAAACACAAGAATGAGGAGGGTGAGAAAAAACAAAACAAAACCAAATACAGAAGGGATTACTCTCCTTAGATTTTGTGGTTCAAGTGTGAGCAAAAAGAAAAGTAGATTTGTATTCCCACCTTCCCAACTTGTGGTGGGTACAGACCTGGTCTGTCAAAAGGGTTTTGTCAGCTGTTCCTGGATGTGGGTTTCCAGACCATAATGGACTGTTTTAAAAACCTTGAAAAGATCTTGGCGTACAACTTTGAAACAGTCTCTTGTTCATCCATTCATTAATCAACTACTTAAGGAGTATCTAGTATGTGGTAGATACTGTTCTTAGTGCTTGCAGTGCTTACAGCATATTTTTGATAATAATTGTAAGTAATGTGGAAAGGATTATCTTCCAGAGCTGTTTTTTTTTTTTTTTTAAAGGAAATTTTTTTCTAGATAGTACCTGGTTTAAAATGTATGTACATTTTGTTTATCCTCCAGTAACATGTTCTGTGAGGTTTTGACCTTGCTGGTTGGGTTTCATCAACCATTTAGCGTTTGTCAGAAATTTAGTCCCTGTGGCTTAATGAAGGATTACAAGATACATATTTCTTCATTCAGTTAATATTGCCCTCTTGTGTTGTATCAGTCACTGCAGACTCAGTGGAATCAACATTCAGGTTTATGGTATGATGGTGGCAGTAAGGAGTCTTGAAGTAAATACAGTTGATCAAATGATCGGTTTAGGTGAATTAAGAAAAAAAGTGATGAAATGCACATCAGCAGAAGTCAAGCACTGTAGTTCAAAAGAGAAAACATCATGTCATTTTTGATCATCCAGATTATATACTGTTTATCTGAGACCTCTCAAAGATGGCTAGTATGTTGGCTTGTATTTAGATGTATTTGACCTTGGTACCTAGTATGGTGAGGACATTTAGTATTTGTGGGATATGAAGATTGCAGTCAACTCAGTGCATTTCCCTACTCCCCAGATCTGCTCCGTCGTGGCAGTTTTAGTGTTAACATCGTAGCTGTTTCCTAAATCTTAAGGCTTCAAGAGAATGCACAGTAGCTCCTGTTCACAAGAAGTTTGGGAACTTCAACTCTTTGTTTCTACAATGTAAGGTGGAGAAGATAAAATGCATTAACTGTTTTTAATGTTTTCTCCTCGCATACAGATGAGCTGAGAGAACACTTTGCACAGTTTGGCCACGTACGAAAGTGCTCTCTACCTTTTGTGAGTATTTTCTTTAAAAAAAACAAGAACAAAAAAACCCCTCAAATTGATTTTCTTTTCATTAAAACATATCAACTTAGATGAGTTTCTAATGGAGTGAAGCTGTTCAGTGCCTTTATTGATAAGATTATTGGTGATACTGATTTAAGTAAAAAAAAAAATTATCCTAGATATTGGTGTTACTGCTAAATAACAAATTACCACAAGTTTCCTAGCTTAAGAGAACTTGCATGGGGGAAGTAGTACAATTGTTTAATGGTAAGTCTGGAACTAGGTAAGGGTAATTTTTAACATTTCCTCCCCTATTTTTCATTAGGAGCATATGATGGTAACAGTGGGGTGAGGAGGGCAATGTGTCTCATACATTACGAGAGATGCAGCTAGATCTTGAGGCTTAAAAAAGTAAAGTTATAAATGGGAGAGTATTTCTTTACACTATCAGTATTTGTCTTGACTGCTGTGAGATTTATATCTAGAGTGACACAGAAAGCTAGCTTACTATCCATATTTCACTTCTCAAATGGCAGAATAGAGAAAATATCAACACATGGGCGAATCCTGGGTTAGGTAGGAGAGTGAATATGCAAGATTTTTGGTATATTAAAAATGTCTGTTACCCTATTCTGGCAGATGGAAAATTTGGTAGTTTGGTTTGGGGCTTATGGAAACTTTGTTGAGTTTTTGATTCTTTTCCTAAATTTACAACTTTCAGGACAAAGAGACTGGTTTTCACAGAGGTTTGGGTTGGATTCAGTTTTCTTCAGAAGAAGAACTTAGTAATGCACTACAACATAACAATCATTTTATTGATGGAGTAAAGGTAAAAGTTGTTCTGTATCCTATTTGTGAGCTTTCTATATATCAATTTAAACAGGCTAGAGTCATGGAATGACAGGGGCTTTGGTGGACTTGGTGCCTTAGTGTTTGTTAAAGAATGGTGGTGGCAGTCTGCCCAATTCTCTATACTCTAGGGATGGAAGTATAGGAACTCCTTAATGATTGGCAAGGTTTTGTTACATGGAGGAATAATGACGACCTTCCACTTACAAGTCAGGCAAATCTACTCTGAAATTTTTTTTTTTTAAATTTATTATGTGACCTTGGGTCAGACTGATTTACAATTTTTAATTAACGTTCAGAGAGTCTTAAGAACAAGGAACAAATGCCATTCTCTTGACTTAATGGTGCCGACTCTAATAAAAAGGCCATCTTAAAGTGGCACTTTTTAGGTTGAGTGTTTTTGCAGACATTGCCTTTCCTTACAGTGCTTATTTGATTTTTTTCAGCTTCATGTTCAAGCTCAAAGACCAAAAGTTTTGCAAGGGGATCAAACATCTGATGAAGAAAAAGATTTTTGAGACAATATTAACTGCTTATTAAATAAAGTAAACAAAATGGGAAATTTTGTCTAAATGTTTTTATTTGAAACAAATAGTTGCATCAAGCAGAGCTTACTTTCCCCACTCCAAATTAAAACAGTGTGATAGGGGCAAACATTTGCAGGACAGTTCTAATATATGAACATCCTTCTACTCACTGTGGTTTGGTAACTTCATTCCTAAGTAGTTGTTCTGACACAAAATATTAACCCCAAAGTACTAGTGTCACACAAAAGGAAATGGTTTTAATTTCGTGTGTGGGAAGCATGTTCTATAAATGCCAAAAGGTGGGAGGACAAATACAACCCATTCTTTTAAAAAACCAAATAGTTCAAAGTAGAATTTTCCATCCTCCCCCTTTCTCCTATAATAAAAAGTAGCACTAGGTCTGATACCCAGATTTGGTTTTCATCTTGGTCATTTACAAAGTGTTTCCCCATATGACTTGCATCATGAGGGTTCTGAATAAAAGTTCATTCACTCTGGAGAGAGGCGTATCTTACTCCTTTCTCCTCTTCTTGCCTTCATGCTCATGCTCCTTGGGGCGGCTGCTGTCTGAGGGTCTTTTGGAGCCACCATGCTGTTTGGCTTCTTCCAAAAACTTGTCTAAACCAAAAGGATCTTCCTCAAACTGAACAGGTCCTTCTCGGCCTCTTTGCCTACGATCTGAACCAGAAAACTCCTTATCGGGAACAAATCTAGGGGAAAAGAGAAAGAACTATGAACCACCTTGTTTTCACTGATGCAAACACTGAAACTAAGCTGTCTGCCCTGGTACCTGTTGGTCTTTATTCTGGCTTCTAGGTCATCACCATACATATCCTTGTCCAGATTTTTACTGGGTCTGTAAATATTCTGGGCCATATCTTTACCACCTCTCCAGGCTTGATCATAAACATTGTAAATTTCATCTTCTCCACCTGCAAAGCCACTGTCCATACCCTGTGGAAAGATGATATTAAATGAAAATGTATATTACTATTTATGAAAAACTGAATCACATGCATGGGAGGAATATACTTACATTCTCAACCTGAACTGCACATTAAAAAATCAAAGTTCACAAAGCTCATAAACTTGTTCATATCACTTTTGGGCATAGAGAAAGTGTGAATACTTTATCAGAGCAGTCATTAAAATTGAGCTGGGTGTGGTAGCGTGCACCTATAATCCCAGCTACCTGGGAGGCTGGGGATGGATCACTTGAGTCTGTGGGTTCACGACAACCCTGGGCAACATAGCGAGACCTAGTTTCTTAAAAAAATTTTGAGGAATACTACTATGAGTACTTGGCAATTTCAATTTGTCTAGAGACTGGCAAGATGATCAATTAAAAAGTATTTATATGGAGCTACATCCCATATCACCTAATAGTGATATAGAAGATACCACTATTAGAGTACGAGATTACTCTCAGTGAAAACCTTAAGTCAGCATCAAATAAGTTTGTTTCCTATAGTTGAATGGTTTGTTAATATAGGGGATGTGCCATTTTAGAAAATTCTTTTATAACTTTTAAATATCTTCAAACTTAAGTTTGTAAAAAATCTTACACATAATTACTTAAGTGGAACCTTGACTTCTGCCTTTGCTTAGGCTGGTGAGTTGCTATTGTAGTGTTTAAAAACACAGCTCTGGAATCAAGACTGTCCACATTTGAATTTTAGGTCAATCAGTTACAAGCTAGACCTCTATGTTTTACAAGCCATTGTTAGATGCATCTCAATTTCAACTACATAAGGAGTACCTAGTATGTGGCAAATAGAGGCAGTAACAGTTTATTTCCACATGATTTTTATAATTACTGAATGAGATACAAATGACTTAGAAAAACACCAGGAATGTATGACACAAATAACCAGATGAGCTAACTCATCCGAAAACCTCCAAGTCATAATTACTTTCTGTATCTCAATAGAAATTTATACTTTCATATTCTCAGCACAGTTCATTTTGTATTTACTTACAGATATATGTCTTTTCCAGTAGACTATAGGATTCTTGAGGGTAAAGACATAATCTAGCTTTGCTCACCAACTTATGACAGTAAATAGTCAATGCTGGGGGAATATGTCCCAACTAGTTAATGATAAATGGCAGTAGAAATCAAATTTCTTTTTTTTGAGACTACGTCTTGCTATTTTTGCCTGTGGAACCGCAGGCTCACATTGCCCAGGGGTACCACAGACTCAAGCAATCCCCAGCCTCAGCTTCCCAGGTAGCTGGGATTACAGGCACATGCCACCAGGCCCAGCTATATTTTTTTGAACTAGGTCTCGCTATGTGCCCCCAGCGGGACTTGAACCATGATCCCTGGCCCCGGCCATGGCTTTCTAGGCTGCCGCTTACAGGCATGTGCCACCATGCCCCGCCGAAATCAAATTTCTTGACAAGTCTTTAGCTTTTTAAAAGACTTCAAGTTCACTGTGTTACTACAGGATTAAACTTTTCCCCCAAGGAGCAACAAAAAGTAATTCAAGAGATACTTTTGTAGACTATAGGCTCTGTTTTAGAAATGAAAGACTGACATACCACATCCAAGTTTCTTCCTAATTCCTTTCATTTTATACTGAGGTTTCAAATCTTAGTCAAGTCCAACAAGTCAAAACCAGCTGTTTCACCTTATTCCTATCTGAAGTTACAGAACAACTTCCAACTATTTTTTGTTATCACAGTAGTATACTATGGTTGTTCCAAGTTTAGGATATGTAAACTTTCTTTTTTCTAAGGATCAATACTAACACTAACACTTGAGATACGCTCATTCTAAATCCTGTACCTTGGTCTGGTTGAACAGCCGCTGGTCGTACTGAACTTCATTGGAAGTCCGCGGATTGGGCACACCAAGGGCAATGACTTCGCTGATATCTCGATTTTCATTTCTCTGAAGCTTGGATCTGTTTTGAAACATGATGCCACTAATTGAAAACTCTTTACAGACATGCTGAATTTCAATTTACAACCAATCTAAAAGCCAAATGAAGACTATGCCCTTTCACACTTGTGGACATACATTTCTCACACTGCATCAGGTTGGTGGCCTGTGGAAGATTTCAGATACGTGAGTAGATGAGTTTTCCTGTTAGTTGAAAAGAACCACCAAGAGACTCATTCTTGACATGGAGTCTTTAATGCAAGCAATCAAGGAGAGCTGATACACAAAACTGCCATCATCTATATTTGCTATGAGGTTGGGAGACTGGATACAAATTAGATGTATTACATGAATTACTATCAATAAATAATCACTTCTTTAACCTACCTGTAATTAGTAATTTTATCCTACCAGGATTTTGAGGTATACATCATCAACTACTGGGTTCTTCTATATTACTTTTAATATCCAGATTAATTTTCTCACTTCTGTATGTATACAATGTACATCATAATGACATAGTAACTGTAATCATCTGTTTTGCAAGAAACTCGGAACTTAAAATGATAAATACAATTAGATTTTATTTGATTACAAGTTTAGAGCTTTTCTACATTAACGATTCTCAGTCACTTTGTTTTAAGGGTACAAGTTATCTACAGAGCTCTTTTGACTTCTACAGTTTAGGAATTTTAGACCAAGAATGTCATTAATTACATTCATATTTCATTTCTCTTATATACAATTCTAAATTTAGTCTCTGCTTCTCTGTAAGAGATATATCATTAACAACAAAGAATTTTTTCATGTCCAAGATATAAATTAAAAGGTGGATCTCATCAGTCCATAACATGATGAAAGCGGTTCATGTGGAATGAACATGTTTTATATATGCATTTAAACCTAAATAAGAATTCCACCTCTATGTTTACAAATCTTCAACAACTTCAGTCCTCCTCCTTTGCTGAACCACAAACTTTTTTTTTTTGAGACTAAGTCTCGCTATTTTTGCCTGTGGAACCGCAGGCTCTCGTTGCCCGGGGTACCACGGACTCAAGCAATTCCCAGCCTCAGCTTCCCAGGTAGCTGGGATTACAGACGCGTGCCACCACACCCAGCTATTTTTTTGGAACTAGGTCTCGCTATGGGCCCCAGGCGGCACTCGAACTGCGATCCCTAGCCCCAGCCGCTTCATAGGCTGAAGCTTACAGGCACGAGTCACCGTGGCTGGCCTGAACCACAAACTTTTACTCTTTGCTTTATTTCACATCCCCCTACAGGTATTTAAAATTTGTACTTATCAGGAGTGATTTGTAAATATGCCCAATAATTTTATATACAGTGGTATCTTTCTAAATTTTAAGCTAAACTGTTTATGAGATGAGGCAGATTTTCACTTCTTATAAAAACTACTTTTCTCCCTCTTGTACTTAACTAGTATAATACTAAGCATGTAAAAGGATCATGTAAAAGGCAGCTAATTTCCTGTCTAGGAGAGCAGGAACACAAAATTTGTCTCATTCATTTGAAATAAGAGCAGATCAGAGTAGTTCTATCATCCACTGCTTTTCTTTTCACAAACATGATCTCAATTCCCTTTTCTAGATATTCCTGTCATTCTCAGTTCCAGCTGACAGTACAAGGTGAGGGAAGATTATTTCTAGGCATTCAGTTCTTCTAAGACAAAGAAAACACGAGAAAATAAGTGACTTATTAGGTCATCAAATGAAAGAGGAAAGGTAGAGAAGCTAAACTGGCCTTCGTACAAAGTCTCCTCACTAAAATGTTTACACAGACCACTCTTAACAATTTCTACTTTTCTCAGGTAGCACCCACCTCTTATCAGGCGCTGCCCTGGAGAGATTCCGGTCATGCTGTCTTTCTTTTCGTCTGTCATGCCGAATTTCATCTCTCTCACGTGCCTCCCCATCTTCTGTTTGCAAAGAATTGGATATTTCATCATCACTATTACTCATTACTATTTTGCACAAGAACATTCCAATCTGAGAAAATTTCATAAACTTCTTTATGCCACATTCAGTTCATTTAACCTTGCTTGCCATTAATTTAAATCCAACAGTACTGGTTTAGTTTTTGAATGTGCATTCCACAATCACGAACACAGCTTAAGTGTTGAGGAATAAAATGGACTGGTATTTTATTTTCTTGCAAAGATACCTTATTTATTTTTTAAACTTATTTTTTCATTCATTCTCTAAATTTCTTACAACAGCATATGGTTGTTGAAATGCCTCCCCCCAATAGCACCCCCTCCGTTCACTCAGACTCCTCTATCCTTGTTTGTTGATCTACATTAAGTCCATTGGTCTCTTCCTTTTCTGTGGCAGTGTCTTTTTGCTGGGTGAGGGACTCTGTCCGTGCTCATTTGAGATCTATCAGTGTCTTCTCATTGTTGCCTATCTTCTCCAATCTGTTCTCTATGCCATTTTGCTGCTTCTTTGCCTTATAGTTCTGGTCTCTGGATTGGGGGTGGGGGGTGGGGGTGGGGGGGCTTGTGCCCAGCCATTGTTAGTAAAGAAATTTCTTGATGGGGACAGGCATCTGCGGATGGCCTTTGCGGATGGTTCATCTCTTCTTCCACAGTTTGCAGCTTTGCTGTGAGGCTGATGCCCCAACTCTGTGGCCCTCCTCTCCCGTGGATCCAGGAAGGGCACCTTGCTCTCTTAGATGGCGTTTCAGAAATGAGATTTTGGCTCATCCATTCCCGGTGAGGCCACAGGTGTGATTCTGTGATAGGTTGTCACCAAAGTTGTTTTTTCAGTCCTGTATGCAATGGCTCTCTTGATGTTCCTTCTCTTGTGTCCTGCCCAGGCATGTGGGCAAGATCTTTAACTGATCCCTCACTCATTCTACATTGGTGTTTGTATTATTTGTGCTCTTCTCTTTCCTCCTGAGGGCTAAATGGAGTGAGAGTGAAATGAAGGGGCATCCCGATACCACTCCTCCCACCCCTACTTGCCTATGCACTGGCACCTTCCAATATGGGGGTGGGACCTGGATGATCATGTAAGCATAGCCCAGGCTCCCCTGGGATGGGTGTCTGGATAGCGACCCAAGTGCCCAGGCCAATAGACAACTGTGCTGTGCAGCTGCCCGCTGGTGGGCAGGGTGAGGCCCCTGCGCCTGTTCTCACCTGCGCAGGGCATGTTCCCAGAGGTCTGCACCGCCGCCCCCCCCTCTTCTGGGAAAGGAGTGCAGGCAGCACTGATTCCCAGGCATGCAGGTAGCCATCACAGCTGGCACGGTGGCCTTGGACTGTTACTTATTTTTTTTGGAGACTAGGTTTCACTATTTTTGCCCGTGTAACCACAGGCTCATGTTGCCCCAGGTACCACAGACTCAAGCAACCCGCAGCCTCAGCTTCCCAGGTAGCTGGGATGACAGGCATATGCCATCACGCCCAGCTATTTTTTGGAACTAGGTCTCACTACGGGCCCCAGGCGGGACTCGAAACGCAATCCCTAGCTCCTGCCACTTCATAGGCTGAAGCTTACAGGCACGAGCCACTGTGCCCGGCTGGACTGTTATTTTTAACTTTGAAGTATATCAAAGTAGTAAAGTAGATTGATAGATGGATAATAATAGCTAGATACATGATAAAACTTTTTTTTTTGTGACCAGGTCTCACTATGTTGCCTGGGTAGTCTTGAACCTGTGAACTCAAGTGATCCTTAGCCTCAGCCCAGCTAGATACATGATAAAGCATTTTTAGTTAGGTTAACTGTTAAAAAATATCGTAGAATATACAGGGTGGAGATATGGGAATCCACTGTGCATGTCAATTTTCCATGTTTAAAAATTTTCATCATGAAATACAGGACAAAGAAATTATGCTAAATTCACCCTTATATTTTCAAACTTTGCCTCTGAATAAAAAACTTTGGAGCTGGGCATTATGGCACATGCTTGTAAGCTTCAGCCTATGAAGCGGCTGGGGTAGGAATCACGGTTTGAGTCCTGCTCGAGGCAACATAGTGAGACCTAGTCCCAAAAATAGCTGGGCATGGTGGCGTACACCTGTAATCCCAGCTACCTGGGAAGCTGAGGCTGGGGAGTGCCTGAGTCTGTGATATGCCGGGTAACGTGAACCTGTGGTTCCATAGGCAAAAATAGCAGACCTGTCTCAAAAAAAAAAAAACAACAAAAACAAAACCACTTTGCTTGTGGCCGCAGATAGATCTCTATCTATTATTATGTTTTGTCCAAAGAGAAAATAGTTAAGAGCATGACTATGGAACCAGGCTATCTGGAGTCAAGTAATGTTTACACAGCTAATAAGCAGTGTGACCTTGCATGGAAAATTTGACTTATTTCTTTTTCTTTATTCTTTAAATCACAACCTTGGTAAATGGTTTCTGGGATACCTTCCCCCACTCTGCGTCCCTCCCCCCCCCACTCAAACCCTTTGTTATTTGCTAATCTGTGTTAAATCCATTAGTCTCTTTCTTTCCTGTGGCAGTGTCCTTTCACTGGGTGAGGGACTGTGTTCTTGGGACCAGGAGAACCATGCTGGTAGGTTTTCAATGTTAATCTTGCATTGGGCAGCCAGTCTATAATTACTGCCTTTTCTGTGTTGTTTTGCTGTTTTACCTTATGGTTCTGGTGTCTGGTTTAGGGGACCTCACCCCCAGTTATTGTCAGTGAAGAAGTTTCTCTGTGGATACAGGCATCTGTGAATGGCCATTGTAGATCATTTCCTCTGCTTCAGTTTGCAGCTTTGCTGTGGGGCCAATGCCCCCACTATTTGGACTTCTCCTGTGGTGTAGAGAGGGACTCCTTGCTCTCCTAGATGGCATCTCAGAAATGAGGTCTTGGCTCTTCCAGACCCAGCGAGCATGTAGGTGTGCATTCGTGACATCATGTTTCCACAGTTGTTTCTACAGTCTCGTGTGCACTGGTTCTCTCAGTATTCCATTTCCTGTGTCCAGCTCAGGTTTGTGGGCTAGATTTTTACCTGGTCCCTCACCCATTCTATGGTGGGGGTTTGTTCTATTTATATTCTTTCTCCTCCTGAAGATCAGATGGAGTAAAAATGAAATGGAAGGGGCATTCCCACCCACCTGCCCACTGGTACTTCCCTGCATGGGGGCGGGGCCTGGATGGCTGGGCAGGTGCAGTCCCAAGCGCCCTTGGGGTAGGGGTTTGGCTGAACCATGCCTCAACCCATTTGGGTTGCAGATGGCTGCCCCGTGCAATCATCTGCTGGTGGATGGGGCTAAAACCCCACCCGGGCCCCCCTCTCAGGCTCTCCAAGAATAGGGGGCCTACCTGGAGTTCCTCACCACCTTGGCTCCCCACTGGCAAAGGAGCTTGGATGGCCCAGGACCCCTGTGGCTGCCTTCTGGCAGGTATAAATTTGACTTATTTCTACTACAGATCAACACTGTGACCTGTGCTGACCTCAATGGCTTAACTCAGCCCCTCTGAGAGGAGTGGCCAGTCTCCTACTCTGTACAACAGGGAGATGAACAGGAACCACTGCAGGGATTCTATGAGGTGACATGCAGAGTGCTCAGGGTGGCACCTGCCATAACAAATACTCAATAAATGCTTGCATCTGTTAGTATCTGTTGAAAGATTTTTGTTTGTTTGTTTTTTTGAGACTAGGTCTCGCTATTTTTGCCTGTGGAACCACAAGCTCTCGTTGCCCGGGGTACCTCATACTCAAGCAATCCCAGCCTCAGCTTCCCAGGTAGCTGCGATTACAGGCACGCACCACCACGCCCAGCTATTTTTTTGGAACTAGGTCTGGCTATGGGCCCCAGGCGGGACTTGAACCGTGATCCCTAGCCCTGGCCGTTTCATAGGCTGAAGCTTACAGGCACGAGCGACTGTGCCTGGCCTGTTGAAAGATTTTTTTAAAATTACAATCAATTACTCAAAAATCACTTATTGTTTTCTTACCAATTTATAGAATTTAGATTCAGGGAAGTTTTCTTATTATCGTCAGTGGCAGGGTGTACAATGGGCAGGTATTTCTGCATCTTGAATCATGAAGTCATTTTCATACGATTCAAAGAAGTAATGACTTATAACCCTGCTTACCTTCCTATTGTTGAATGCTAAACTCTTACAACCAACTGCAACATGCTCACAACTAAATTCCTTTTCATTCCAAGCCTCTTTCTCCCCCATTCTTCTCAATATTAGAAGATAACAATCCAATCCTTCCCTATTGCTCAGGTCAAAAGTTCAGAGGTCATTCCCTGACTCCCTTTTTCTCTCATACCTCTAACTGAACCATAAGCACAGTTTGTGAACTCGCTCTAAAATGCCTCTAGTATCTAATCATGTTTTTACTACCTTTCATTATCACCTTGCCTGGATTATTACAACAGTCTTCCAAATGGTTTCCCTGCTTTTCCACACATCTATTTGACAGCCTTCTAATGTCACAAATGATACTCAGTCCAAAATCATTCAGTTGCTTCTTGTTACTTAAGTAGAAGTCAAGTTCTATTACAATGGCTAAAATAAGGTGATATGTGATCCAGTAAATACTCTTCTAATACCTTTTTTCCTACTATTCTCCTCCTTTCTCGTTTTAATCCAGTCACATTGGCCTCCCTACTTATTCTTAAACATACCAGGCATATTTCCCAACTCAGTGTTTACATTTGCAACTTCTTCTATCTGACTTACTTTCCCTCAGACAGCACAAGGTCACTTCCCTATTTCCTTCAATTTTTTGTTAATGCTAACATTCAAAAATGAAGACTACTGTGACTGCCCTCTCCTTCTGGCACTTTCACCCCCTTTCTTGTTTTGTTTTTCTCCACAGTGATTACTATCTCTAACATACTATGTGATTTGACATTTTGGGACCTGTCTATACTCACTGAATTGTTCACTACTACAGTTCTTCCCCTTTCCCCTGATTAGCAAAAAGCCTGCATAGAAGAGAACCTTGCACACAGTAGGTGGCCATTATGAAGTCAATGAATCAATAACTTTAGCAGTCAGAATTTATTAATGAAACAAAACCATCATCATGATTTTCTCAAATTAAAATTAATCTATTCACTCTATAATATAACAGAGTAGATCATAAATAACACCAGAGAAATCTGAAAATTAGAGGTAGCCTAAAGACCAGGAAATTATGGATTCTTTTACCCATCAGAAGAGCTGAATTATTCAGTTCAGGATCTTATTTCTCTTTCTAAATCTCAAGAAGATCAAAAGAGAAACAAGTCACTTGACTGTTATTTTTAAAAGTATATTGTCCAGAACTTAAAAAACTGTCTGTAGTCCCATCCTCAAGGTCTATACTTAGACAAATATTCTTTATTTTTTTCTTCACTGGCTAAATAGGGCAAAAATTTACTCTGTCATTTCTACAATATTCCTGAAATAGCTACCTTTTCTTTATATGCATATGCTATTTTTGTGTGGGGTAAAAAAATGGAGATTTTTTAAAATGAGATACTATCCACCAAGTAAGTCCAATTTAATAATGTCATACCTTTTTCCACATGGGTTTTGATCCCAGCTCTTCTCTCTCTGGCTTTCTGAGCCATTTCTCTAAGTTTCTCTTCATGTTTCTCCTTTTCTTTTTGAGCCATCTTTCTCTCTACTTGAGCACGCATTTCCACAGCTTCACGAGCCTGTTAGTAAAATGAGATGCTAGATGAGACGTGATCAGAGAATAAAAACACAGTTATATAACGTTCTCACTAAAGTCTGGCTTCAAATCACAGTTGTAATGAATTCATATTTGTTATTGCTGATTAAAAAAGATTCTTGTCCATTATAGGAGTGCTTGTCTGGAAGACTGCATACTTAGCTTTTTTTATTTTGGAAAATATATTAATGGTTGCAAATATAGTGACACCAATCAATTTTATGAGTATTTCACTAATACTTTCTCAGATACAATCTAAAATATAAATTAGAGAAGATTTCAAGAAAGCAGTTTTCAACACCTATAACATAAATGGTTACAATTCGAAGCCAATCAAGTCAACCCAAGATAAAGCCTTAGCCGTTGTCTGCAAGAGATAATTTTTAGAAGGATGCTCTCAGTGATAAAGGAAATATACTATTGTATGTTCTAAACATATTCCATGATGTATCTAAACTTCAAAGTCCCATATTAATAAACAATGTGAAGAGTTAATACTATAAATGATAATTGCTATAGCATTCAATTAATCAGAATGTCTAGTATTCTCTGCTACTGATATTTTGGGGATCATTTTAAGTCAATAATTACGAAACCTAGAACTTGCTGGGTCACAGTGGTGGGGTATGTGTGTAAGTCTACATACATAAAGATGAGAGGCAGAGCGACAACAGCACCTGCCATTTCTGGCACACATACCACAGCTGAAAGTTTCTTTAGATATGAGTACTGTAGCTAAAATAACAGTATCTTAGGTAGCCAAGAATTGATTTAAAAATTGTCAGAGCACTAAGTAATTAAATTATGATAGACCAACCCTCCGATCAGCAATGTAAAGGGCTTCGGCCAGTTTGGCAAAATTTTCATTGATGTGAACTGTCTGCAGTCCTCTTCCATCAGCAGCCAGACGTTTGTCTAGAGGAATTGTATAGCCCTAGTGTGAGAGTTGGGAGAAATGAGTTACAAAAGAGTAACAATAGATTCTTTAAAGTTAGACTTAAATGTCCATTTTGACATTTATTTGAAGTTCTTTTTCTTAACATCTTTCATCACAATTATGTAACAGCAACAGAGCAGCTAATGCTGAACTTCCTGCATGAAGGTCTGTTTTATAAGCACTTTGAATCTATGGTCTCATTTAACCCTCAAACACATCTAATAAGGCCGGTAACATCACTGTCTCCATTTAAGAGATGCAGTTACTGAGGTAGAAAGCTTAGGTATGTCCCCAAGGTCATACATACAGTTAATAACTGAGTGCACTAGGGTTTAATCCTGAGCAATGTGACTTCAAATTCTGAGAAAGTATATTCCTGTATTAATAATTATGGAAAATTGTAAAAGAAAATCACTATCAAATAGCTAAATCATTCCTCAAGTACATAAAGTCATATTAAGGCAGAATAAATTATCAAAATCATAGTATTTAGGCAGTTTAATCTGTACTATTTCAATGACTTAGCAGATTCCTGGGATCCTGGAAGTTTTATAAACAGGAAAAGAATAAAGTTTACTCTGAGATTCTGGATTTTGAAACTTTGCATCCTATTCCAACTCAAGGAATGTCCTTGAACATCCACATAATTCTCAGGCACAGGAAAATTCTTGCATATTTTTGACTAGCCTATATTCCTAACACAAGGAAATACTACAGGATCAAGTCAAGATATCACATAAGTACATACATAGTAATGAATCCCTATCAAATTGCCCAGTAACCTTCTACTTTAGGAGCACAAAACTTCCTTTAAGGAAGAATTGATATTTCACAGGTTAAAGAATTCCTCCACACCCATCAAAAACAGAATCATGAAGTAAGAGTTGGGGAAAAGAGCAAGAGTGATTAGAAAATCTAATCTACACCACTTGACAGGTTCTTCGATTCTTTGGCAATTAGTGGAGATTTAAAGGATATAAAAAGATTATGCATAGTGTTATTAACAGAAAAAAATAGTTAACAGATGAAAGGATTGACTATATCCACACATTTTCTTTGTTTCACCAAATGGTCTTTTTTTTTTTTTTTTAAGACTAGGTCTTGCTATTTTTGCCCATGAAACCGCAGGTTCTCGTTGCCTGGGGTACCACAGACTCAAGCAATCGCCAGCCTCAGCTTCCCAGGTAGCTGGGATTACAGGCGCGCACCACCACGCCCAGCTATTTTTTTGGAGCTCGGTCTCGCTTTGGGCCCCAGGCGGGACTCAAACCGCAATCCCTAGCCCCGGCCGCTTCATAGGCTGAAGCTTACAGGCACAAGCCACCATGCCCGGCCCATACAAATGAACTTAACTTTTTAGAAATAACTTGATATAAACTTCAATCTTCTAAAGAGTATCATTTTTCACTGATATATTACTTTAATACAACTATTTCTTTCCTACATGCTTTTGATAATTACATTTTTCAAAAAATTGACATGGTATTCATGTGTTGGTGTACTAACATTTATATTAGATTAAAATAAAAATCATATAATTTAAGAGTTTTTTGGTTTTTTTTTTTTGACTAGGTCTCACTATTTTTGCCCATGGAACCACCCAGGGTACCAGACTCAAGCAATCCCCAGCCTCACCTTCCCAGGTAGATGGAATTACAGGCACATACCGGCACTCCCAGCTATTTTTTCGGAATTAGGTCTCACTATGTTGCCCCGAGAGGGACTTGAACCGCAATCTGGCTGCAGCTTCCTAGACAGCTGCTTACAGGCATGAGACACCATACTTAGTCAATTTGAGAATTTCTTTTTGAAAATATTCAACTAAGTGAGATGCTGAAGTTTCAACAAAGTTACTGAGACTGAAGCTCCTTGTTGGGTGTTTGTTTTCCAGTAGGTTCTAATACTCAGAGACTTATAATACTAAGTGACAACTTAATTACCTTTGCATTTTTCCAGTTTGAAATACAAGGAGGAATCTTCCATTCTTGCTGCTCTTTCACAGTCATCTGAGTTGAGAAATGAGTAGAAGAGACATGATTAGTTTTGTAATCTAGCTAAAAACCCAAGTGCAATACTTCAAAGACACTTAGTATATACCAACACATAGGATAGATTGTCAAAACCCAAAAACCTCTTTTGCTTATTAGTCAAAACCCAAAAATCTCTTTTGCTTATTAGCACTATATGTCATATTTTCATATCATGAGTTCTGGTAATAACTATAAAAGAGTAAAAAAACTCTATAAATAATTTTTGTGAGTTATAAGTATTCGTTAGCATTTGTTCATAGCTAAAGTGAGGAGGCATATTTAAGTTAAAAACCTGTTCCTTCAGTTGGGTAATAAAACACACCTATAAAAAAGATGTTGAAGTTATTAACCAGAGATCTAATGATCCTAGGTACTCACTTCCTGAAACTATAATAGCCTTTATGTCAAATAGCAGATTCTACTCATTCCATCAAAAGCAGGGGCTAGGGAAAACAATAAGACTAACAACGAACATTTAACATACTCTCATGAGCACATAACACACATTATAGTTCTGATTGGGTTTGTACTTGAACTTGAAAAACAGTATGTTGAAATGTACCTGTATTGCCATCTAATCTTTATTTTATGGGAGGTAACGTATTAGTAGTCATGAGTACAAAATATAAACAATTTGAAGCTATAAAAGATACTACCTTTCGGCTGGGAGAATGCATGACAGGTGCAGGAGGAGAAGGTGGTCCCCGTGGAATTTTTTTATTAATCCTGAAGGAAAAGTCAAACAAAGTGACTGATGTATTTTCCTTTTAGTTAATGCTTCAAATCTCCTTGTCTCACTTTTTCTTTTTTTTTTGAGACTGGGTCTCGCTATTTTTGCCCATGGAACTGCAGGCTCATGTTGCCCAGGGTACCACAGACTCAAGCAATCCCCAGCCTCAGCTTCCCAGGTAGCTGGGATGACAGGCGTGCACCACCAGGCCCAGCTAATTTTTGGACTAGGTCTGTGTTGTCCCAGGTGGGACTCAAATCACAATCCCCAGATCCCGCCACGACTCCATAAGCTGTCACTTACAGGCATGCGCCACTGTGTCCAGCCCTCCTTCATTTTTATTAGGCAAAACTTTACATACAGGCACAGAGATATACACAACACATATAAAGACAGTTTAAACACACCAGTTACTCAGCTTCAGTAATTATTAAGTCATGGCAAACTTTGTCATCATCACTACCTACTTCATCTCCTATCATTTTATAGTGTAACAACTTTCTTTCTTTCTTTCTTTCTTTCTTTCTTTCTTTCTTTCTTTCTTTCTCTCTCTCTCTCTCTCTCTCTCTATCTATCTATCTATCTATCTATCTATCTATCTATCTATCTATCTATCTATCTATCTATCTATCTATCTATCTATCTATCTATCTATCTATCTATCTATCTATCTATCTATCTATCTATCTATCTATCTATCTATTTATTTATTTTTTATTTAACCGGGATTCACCACCCCCACCCTCCCTGACCATTCCCCCTCTGTCCCGCCCCCCCCATATCTTTTTTCTTTTTAAAAAACTTTATCAAGGCACAACTGACATGCAATTACATCACAATTAAGAGAGCAAAACAACCCATCACCTGTGAAAGTCTGCATGCTTGCCTATCTCCCTTCCCTTCCACTCATTGCCTATCTATTCTTAAATTCTTTCCCATAGACACCCACTGACCTACTTCTGTCACTGTAAGTTGCTCTGCATTTCTAGAGCTTTACAAAAACAGAATCTTACAGTAGATACTTATTTTTGTCTAGCTCCATTTACTCAGGACAATTATTTTGAGCTTTACTATGTTACTGAATATACCAATGGTTTATCCTTTTTTTACTGCTCAGTAGTATTTCATGTATAGATGCTCCTAATTTGTTATCATTCACCTGTTGATGGACAAATAGGGAAGTTCTTCTTCTTTGATTTCTTTTTTAAAGAACAGGGGTTCATTCTCATGAAGCCACCTACTTACTTGAACCTTGGAGGCTCCATTGGGTCTTTCTGCATTTCCACCATCCGGATGACCCTCTGTTTAGCTCCAGAATTGAAGGCCACTCCTTGTTGAGATGGTGTATATCTGAAGAATGCAGATGAAAGTAAAGTTATAACTACTTCATGCTTTCAACAGTTATTTCTCCTTCTATTACAACCCTAAACTAGACAATACTGTCAATTTTTCATAAAGCTTTAATAGAAAATTGTAAAATATTTAGGCAAAACAGATAATATGGAGACAAGAGAGCCAACAGCAATACTTAGCTCCAAGTAAATGTAAACCAGTTACATTACTTTGCAAATAATTTATCCTAGTCCATTTTCCACCATGGAAGGCAATGTTCAATTTCACAGATAAGAGGTTTAGAAAATGGTACCTATTTTTTTAGTCTGCATTTGAGGAAATAATGCCCCATAATATTCTCAGCAGGCAACTTACAGTTAGTTTCTGACTAATCATAGGCTGTGAAACAGAGAAAGAATAGTGGTATCACCCTTACCAGCTCTGCACTTTTCCTTAACATCTGTGAATCATTCTTCCAAAAAGATTTAACTGACTCAAAACGTGTAAGTATTTAAGGATGCTTATTATTACATAATGATATTATATATTTATTAATATATGACATCATTATATTACATGGCAATGAAATTCTCCATACAATAATATTGCTATTGATATTTAATACTATATGTAATAGAATGTTTATTATACATAAATGGAAAACAATAAATGGTAATTGTTTCTTGGATCATATATAAGTAATTCTTAGTCTCTAAAATAAAAAAAAAATTCAAAAACAGCACAATCATAATTGGCTATTATCTTTAAAATGGACATTTAAAAAACCTTTGCTTTCAATTGTCTGTATAGAGTCAATGGACTTCAAAGTCATCATTCAAAAAATTGCATCTGTGAGTAAGTAGGAGAGAAAGAATACTATGTCACCCAACCCCAATCATGTCTGATGTGACACTAAGACTTTCAGGTATGATTTATACCGGATATACTGAGCAGGAGCCAGCTTATCAGCTGCTCGAACTGGCATGGCTGCAGCAACCTTCTGTGACACAGATTTTTCTAAGGCCACCCTTGTCTTTTCTGTTATCTGAAACAGAGCACATTGATAGCTTAATGAAGTTAATGAAGAAGTAAAAAGGTCATCTAAAATAATTATGTGTATCAATTTCCTGTTACCTCTTTAATGGCTTCTTCATCTGGTCTTTGCAGGTCTGGGTCATCTGCATTCATGACTTCCTTGGGAACCAGGTCAGTGTACTTGCTATAAATGACCTAAAATGTTCAAACACAAGAAGACTTAAGAAAAGCAGAGAATGAAAAGAAGTAATTTCCTTAAGCCATTTCAAAAGTTGACATGTCTTCTCAGCACACTTATAAATTTAGGACACAGATTTTTGCCTTTTAGACTCTAACCCAGGGAAGTTTAAATATAAACACAAATTGCTGCCTTGGCTATAGAAGTTAATAATTTTCCTTTGGCCTCATGCATTTAGATTATTTGAGATCTTCTAATCAAGTCATTATCCAAATAAATTGTACCAACAAAATCTTATATATCAGTGATCCCTATTTTTGAGGCTCACTACAACTTGAAATTAATGATGCTATAAACTGACTATAGAACCATTATCTTAGATTACAAGCTTATCAGAATAAGTCTGTTATCAAATAATTTCAAAATTCAGTAAATTTGGAAAAAAACTTACATGACTGATTTTACAGGCAAAAGAGGTATTAGAAATTAAATAAGCAGCATTCTAGATTTTGCTGCTTTAGTGAGAACTTTGACGTATATACAAGGACAACTTATGAATATGAAAAAAAAAAAAACCCAAATTCCTGAGCACTTGAGATGTAAAAAAAAAAAAAAAATTTCTGCAGAATAAAGCTATTTGTGTGATACTTATGTCAAAATCTTGTAGCACCCAGTAAACCTCGCTTAATTTTGTCAATATGTTCTTAGAAACTGTGACTTTAAGCATAATCACCTATAAGGAAACCAGGACCTCAAATAATATTACTTTGTTAAATGTTGGTGGGAATTGTTTTTCTCATCAAAGACATATCAAAATGGTGTTACACTGAAAAGTAACTTGAGAACCAGCTGTAATTGCATTTTGCCACCATATTCCTTAAAAAAGCTTAAAAGAAATGCATGCTAGTCTTACTTTCTTACACAGGGGTATAAATACTTTATTTACACATTTGCTCTAGCATTGCCGATAGACTCAATCTCCCTTGTACTTCTTAAACCCTAATTTACTGTGCTTCAGTCACATGGGTTCTTCAGTTTTCCCTCCCCGCCCCCCCCCTTCCTCTTTCTTCCCCTTTTTTCCCCTTCCTCCCTCCCTTTATTTCTTTCCTAAGAAATTTCTGTTGTGTTATTTCCTAACACAACAGAGGGCCTTTGAAGAACTGTTCCCAGCTCTTCAAGTTGCTCATGCATGTGCTGGTGAGACCTTCCTGGACCAACCTAACCAAAATAGCAAGTCTTCTTCATGCAATCATTAGTGTTACAGCACTCTATTACCTTCAAACCAAGGCTCACAGCATGAAAGTATTTATATACTTCATTTGTATACTACCTGCCTCTCCATTAAAGGAAAAATTACTGTATCTAACATTTATTAAGAACTTATTTGTGTGACTATTCTTCTGACTGACATATACTAACCTTCATATCCACCTGTGAGGTATGCAAAAAGATTATGCCTAAATTGCTAATAAAGAATCTCCTATCCGCTAATGTTATTTCCAGTGCCTATAGCAACGTCTGGTACAGGAGGCATTCATTAAAATTTTTCTGCACAAATAAATGAATAAATGAATTTTAGAGATGTGCTGTATCATTCTAATGTTATATTTTAGGTTCTACAGAATACTATACAGTTATTTCTCAGTAAAAATTATGTCATAAAATATAGACTAAAATCTCTAGATTTTCTTTTCAGGAATTAGAAAACAAATAAGAAAATAACAGATGATTTACCACAAACATGTACTATTGGTAAGTGGGTTACATTGTTACTAGTCTCTCAGACTTCACTTTGGAAGGACCCTAAAGTCCACTTATAAGAGTGAGGCTCAGTGCATTAAGCTCACACAGCTAGTAAATGACTCTAAAAGTCTTTTCTTTGAGAATGAAAAATTCTACCCCACACACAAGAATTTAAAATTAAATAATGACAATCTAGAAAATAATACCAAGACACGAAGAGTTAATTACTTTTACACAGCAATCATTATGGGAAGGGATTCAAGTAAATGGCTCCCTGGTAGTCATATACGCTCAACATGAAGTTTCAATACTAATTCAGCTTACAAGAGCCATTTGCTGCTCCTTATTTGGTTATTCCAAAGTTAATAACCCTTTAAATGAGCATCAATAAGACTCCAGCATCTCACAAAACTGAGTGAAGGACATCTGAAGAGCAAGATTCCTCTATGGTAATTAACTATAAAAACCCAAGTTTTTATTGCTTGCGGAAAATCAGCATGTATTAGGAGGCAAGGAGTGATGAGGGTTAAAAGGATAACCCAACACACACTCAAAGGTATCAGAAGCACCTATGAGTTTTATGAAAAAGATAAAGCAACAATTCATCCCTGAAGAGATTTTTTCTTTTAACTACTGGAAAATGGAAAGCAGGGCACAGTGGCACAGTGCCTGTAAGCTTCAGCCTATGAAGGCTGGTGGTTCGAGTCCCGTTCGGGGCAACACAATGAGACCTAGTCCCAAAAAATAGCTGGGCGTGGTGGTGCGAGTCTGTAATCCCAGCTATCTGGGAAGCTCAGGCTGGGGATTGCTTGAATCTGCGGTACCCTGGGCTGTAACATGATCCTGCGGTTCCCTGGGCAAGTGAGACCTATTCTCAAAAAAAAGGGAAAAGAACTGGACTAAATCTAAAAAGATAAAGCTCCGTTTTAATATTTCTACTCTATTTTTAATATAAAATAATAAACAATTAACATGAATAAAAAGAGAGGAGACAGCATGTTGCAAAAATTAGTTTTTACTATAAAGAAGGAGAAATACACCCAAACAAAGGGGCCAATGGAAAAAGGCCTGCAGGGCCTTTGCAGGAGTAGATTATGGAGTCCTTAATGGCTCCAGATGTAGTGACTTTAGTCATGCAATGAAAACGACTATAATTGCTCCAACACACACTAGTGAATGCCCGTCTTTCAAGCAGTCATGTAAATACGAAGTTATAATCTGTCCTCAGAGAGCTTAGAGTCAAATGTATAGAACATTAGTGAATGCATGGCTATAAGAAAAAGTGATGACTGTTACTACAGATTAAACACATATAACGGGAAGAAAGGAAGAAAGAAATACCCAATTTCTTCCCAAGAAAGGAAGAAAGGATACCCAATCTAGCTAGGGAAGACATACTGCATGCTAAGAAAAAAGAATAGGCTGAGATTTGAAAGCAATATGATTTAGTAGAGAATTGGCAGTGTTCCCTGGCCTAGAAGGGCATGCAGTAGTCCCAAGATAAAAGAGAACATATCATATTACACCATATTACATAGGTGCAGGTAGTTTCTCATAGTAGACATTTACAGAAAATACGTGAAGCTTATTCTTCTCTTATAACTACCCACGATAGTGATTATTTTATTTGAAAATTCACAGAATGACTAAAGCTGGATATATTATTTTTGAATTTTAGAACCCTGGTCATGAGTGTTAAGGCTAGGCTAGAAAGGTAAGAGGTAGTTATATATGTCATAGAGTTGTTGGTTTTTTCCTTCTGCTAAAGGCCATATAAAAAGGTATACACCTGCATATGTATATGTAGGGGTAACAGATGTAACAGATGTAAAAGAGTAACAGATGAAAGAGTAAATAAACAGATAAAAGGTAAAAGAGTAACAGATGAACATAGCTGAAATGACAAAGAAGTGGACACAGACAAATGAAAAAGAAGTGGATATAGAAGTGGATATAGACCATGCTGCAGTAAGTCAATCAAGAAATGAAGATATGAACTAAGTAACAGAGAAAGAAATATACTTGAAGGCTGGGAATGGTGGTGTATGCCTGAAAGTGGCAGCCTAGGAAGCCGGGGCCAGGGAACGTGATTTGAGTTCCGCCGGGGGCACGTAGCAAGACCTAGTTCCAAAAAAATATAACTGGGTGAGGTGGCAAACACCTGTAATCCCAGCTACCTGGGAAGCTGAGGCTGGGGAGTGCTTGAGTATCCCAGGCAAAGTGAGCCTGCGGTTCCACGGGCAAAAATAGCGAGACCTAGTCTCAAAAAAAAGAAAGAAAGAAAAAGAAAAAAGGAAGAAATATATTTGAGAAATGTTGAAAAGAATAGGAAATCATGGCGACTAAATAGATGAGGGTCTGATAGAACGATGTAAGAATAGAATGGCTGCTAGGCAAAGGCTTTTTAGAGAACTTACTGGCATTATGTGATTTGGAATTTGAACTTGCTTGGACCCAGTAAGTCCACTGCTAAGAATTTATATTATAGATACATATGCAAAAAGATATTTACATATGGGTCTTGAATACTGTCTAAAAACTAAAAAACTGTGGAATCACCAATACTTAAATGAAATTTATGAGTAAAGGAAGTTACATTCATACAAGGAAAGAGCTGTCTATATTTACCTGTGACTGTAAAATACATGTACAAAAATATCTAAATCCACAGTAAAGGTGTGAAAAGATACGCATTAGTAAAGTATCAATAATTACTTTTGGGAAGTAAAGTGGGAGAAGTAGGTAATATTGTGTATACTTATGTACTACTGGTATCTTTTACCATGAGAAAATATTATTTGTGTGATTAAAAAAAAAAATCAAGGGGCAAAAAGGACCCCCAGTTTTTGGCACAATAAGGATGATATGGATGATATCATTTCTACACACTGAGTTAAGGGAACAGATAAGGTAGATGAAGTGCAAAATTAGGCATTTAGCATTAGATTTGACTAAACAGTACTTTGGGGAACTCTAGGTAGATTTCTTGCATGCAGTAAGACAGATAAAATGACCCAGAGCCCAGGACACAATACTGGGCTGGAAATGCAGATCTGACAATCATCAGCTTTTAGTAGCAGTTTTGGTTATGGAATAAATTATGTACTTGAGAATGTTGTGAGAAAAAGTCTTAGGAAATCTTTGCCAGTGAGCTATCTCATTAGACTGGTTGAGGTAAAGCCATATTACAGTGAAATGGAAATAAAGGGCAGAAAGTAAAAGTAAAAGAAGTAGAAGGGGAGGAAGTAGGGAGACAAGAAAACAATTCTTGCAAAAAGCTTAAGAAAACTGAAGAAAATTAGGTTGAAATTTATTAGTGGTAGCTGGAGGGAACCTTGAGATATTTAAGGAACAACTTTTCTTTCAAAGAAAATGAGGAATCTTCAAGTGCTAGCAGGAAGAAGCCAGTAGAAGAGGAGAGGTGAAAGTTATCAGGAGAAAAGAAGTGAGTTTCAGGATACACCAGAACACAAACAGTAACAATTTCTTTCAATACTCTTTATATGCAAAGAGATGAGGAAGTTACCTATTAAACTGACAGAGGGTAGAGAGGAGCCAGAGTTAAAGCATGGAGGAACAGCAAGGAAGGCCAGTTGAAATCTGAGATAGTTGCAAGAATACAAAATTGTTCTCCAAAACTCAAAAGCATGTGAAAGGAGTAAAGGACAGATTATTTTTACTATTCTCACATTCAAGAGAATAAAATGAAAATATTTAAGTGGGTGAGGTCCTGGAGGCTCTCAAATATTTTTCAATTCTAAAAAGATCTTGAAGGAAAATGAATACTCCTAGATGGTGTATCCTAAATCTTTGGAGTCCATTAGCAGTAGCCCGGTCTTGCTAAAAGTCGTCCACGGGTTCTGAGTGTAGCTGCTTTGCAATAAGATATTTAAAGTAAATTTTATTTTTGGTTTTTGGATTACTTCGTGAGCAGGGTCTGTATAGCAATTGTCAGTTTTGTACTTAAGGAAGAAAGAAATTTGTGCAATTTATTTTATTCAATTAACTATTAAAACAATGAAGTATGAAAGCCAGGAGCGATGGTGTGTGCCTGTAATCTCAGCTATTTGGGAGGCAGAGGCTAGGAATCACTTGAGTTCATGGGTTCGAGTCTATCTGGGCAACATAGCGAAACCTAGTCTCAAAAAAACAGCCAGGCATGTGGCATGTGCCTGTAATCCCAAATACCTGGGAGGCTGGGACTAGGAATCACATGAGACTGTGGGTTCAAGACTACCCCAGGCAACACAGCGAGACCTAGTATTTAGATAGATAGATAGATAGATAGATAGATAGATAGATAAATGAAATAAAGTACATATGTAGGTACTTTGTAAGTAAATGGAGGAAATTACAAGAGGGCACCGACAAAAGTAAATTTTTTTTTAGGGTGCTAGGACTGGAGATTTAAAAGAATTATTAAAACTTCAAAAGTGTTAGTACTAGAAAATAATTTTTAAAATACAAAGCAGTAATTAAAAACTGTGATTACATATACAAATCATCATATATACTTGGGGATTTCAAAGGAAAGTCAGTGTTGATATGAAGCTATATTGTCAAAAAGTCTTATCTTCAGTTAGCCTAAGTACATTTTACTGCTACTTTTCATACAAAGTAACTCAGAGATCTATCATTTCCACACAGATTTTAAAGAGACTTCAGAAAATATCCAACGATAATTAGGAAGAAAATCATTGAGAATATACCTTGTCTTTTGACTGTCCTTGTCGGGCAATTGCATCATATTTGATTTTTCCTTCAGCATCCACTTGAATGGCCAGTGCATTTGACATTTTTTTCTTTCGTCCCATATCCAATGGATACTGGGCCACATGGATCTCTGGAAAAGCACCTCCATCTCCAAAATCCTACATATTTAAAAGATATAAAAAGAATATTTCATAGTAACTTAAACTCAAAATTTAGTCATTCTTTCAACAAATAGTTATTGAACCCTTACTATGCTAGATTCTAGAGACAAGACAGTAAGCAAAAGAGATCCTTATCCTGTGGAACGCACATTCTAGGCGACAAAGGTATTTTGCCTTGAAAGTAACAAAAGAACTAGGAAGAGTGGCTACTTCTAAGTGGCTGAACAGCCTTTAAGAAGTGGTGATGTGATCTAAAGATAAATGATAAGAAATGACCTGAGAACAGCATTTTCTTGGGTGATCAAATAGAAAGGTGCTGTGAGTTTGGTATGTTCTAGGAAAGGAGAGTCTAGTGGGCTATACTTTATCAAGGACAAATAGATGCAGATGTGATAAGGCTGCATGGGTAAATAGACAGCATATTGTGAAAGGGTTTCTAGACCATGGCAAGGATTCTGGATTTTAGCAGGTGAGAAATCAGGAAAATATTTAGGATAAAGATTTTCAGTTTTCTCATACATAATTTTTTATTATAGGGAATAAGTCAAAGGGTAGGACAGAAAAGTATTTTCCTTGAAGCCACATTTTAGTAACATGATATTAATTAACTATTCAGTGGTCTAAGAAAAGCAACTAGAATATTTACTCATTTCCTATAAGTTAATCTATGATTATACATAATTATTCAGAAGAGAGAACTATCCTTTAAGTAGAACAAGGAAAGTCAAGTCTATCAATGAAGTTTACTACCAAAAATTAGACCATCAGATAAATACATGGACATTAAATATAATTTGAAAATAATTTTGTTATATTTAGTAATATCTGTTTAGTACCTTATCATAACTCATAAGATATAATTTACACCTTAATCTCTCTTTTAATTCTTGCAATTCTGCAACACTTTGTTTTCAAGTTTAGAAAAGTAAAGTGATTTTCCCAAGGTTTCATTCAAGGCTAGCCTTTACAAGACTTGAACGCAGAAAAACTTCCTATTTTCTACCCTTTACTAACTGAAATAACTTTATTTTATACCAATGAAAAATTGATGAAAAAAGTATGAAAATAACCACTTTTATAAGATCCCTCTCCTTCAAGAAATGTTCTAATATATTCTGGCTATATGTGTTTTCCCAGGCATAATATGCTTGTTTGCTAAATAAAGGTTTGAGAGAATTTAAAACTAAGCTGAAGGAACCAGTTTCTTGTAAATAGGCAGAAAAAGTTAAAGCATTCCCAAGGAAGGTGCTACCTGTACCCAAGTCATCAATCTGACATATGCTCAGACTTATGCGAATTTTTCAGCTACAGTAAGCACTTCAGAACTGTAGGTGTGACATTATACGGTCATTAAGTTTGCCAGAAAATCATAGCTCTTAGAGAACTAGAACAAAATGCTTCCTTCTACAGAACATTCGCTCCTTTCAAGAAGCATTCAATGTATTTCTAGGTTAGCTGGCTCTTTTAGTTTGATTTTCAAATAAACGGTTCTGTTCTACCAGGATATACAAAACCTGATAGTCAAGTATGATTTTAAAAAGATAATAGTACTTGAATGTTATAATGCTGAAATGGAAGCAGGGATGAAATTTCTGCTGCAACCACTCTTGCCACTCCCACTCTGGAATTATTGAGGTCAAATGAAGAATATTTATAACCAGAAGAGATGTTTAACTTAATGATCACTATCTTTTTGTCCCACATAAGAAGTCATTAGAGTCTCTCTGATTATTTTTATTTTGTTCTGTTTTTCAAAAATTATTAGTTAAAAAATCCAAAAAACAAAAACCCCTTAGTAGTGGCCTTCACACCTTAATAAGGACCAGAATTAATAAGGACCAGAGGGTAACGGAGGAAAAGACAAAAACAAGGTATATATTACAAGATCTCATCTTTTAGATCCATGTTTCAATGCTCATCCTTTAGGCTGTCCAAAGAGTTCTGGTAGGCAGGGAAAATGACAAAAACAGAACAGGCTTCTTGGAGGGTATTAATCAATACATTTTATTTTTTGGGGTTATAATTTCTAACTTTATTGAATTTTATAATCTATATAAATTGTCAATACATTTGAATTCAATTAATACTTAGTTTTATGATCACCACTTGAAGGCATATGGAAAAAGCCAAGGGCATAAACTTTCACATTTACAAAGTGACAAGGGTAACCACATAAGGAAAGAATATAACAAAGTAATAAACTAGAGACACAAATCTGGGTACAAAAATGAATGCCACAGGCACTTAAAGAATCTTAATGGGCAAGTCAATTTCTTGGGCGGAGGTAAATTTGCAGGAATATGGAGAGAGGGAAAAGAAACATCTTGATTAAATAAAAGGAGGCCTTTCTTGGGGAGGGACAAAATAATTCTCAAATGTTTGTTTTCCTACCAAAATTAAGTGGTCAAGCATAGAAAGTCTTTCTTGGAGTCAGGAAAAAGAACATGCATTGATCTGATATGAAGGACGTAATTAAGACAGTAGGCACTGACACAGAAGTCTGTTATTAGGGAAAAGCAGAAACAAAACAAAAAAAACCACACCAGCCCCCCCCCCCCCAAATAAAACTACCCCAGCCAGATTCCTCTTTCTTCACCGCCTTCAAATCAACCATCAAACTCTTGTCTCTTATACCCCCCCAAATCCTATCTAATCTATATATTAGGCGCACATAGTAACATTGTTAAATTGAAGCAGAAACAAAGATTAAGTTGATTTGCCCAGGATCTCACTAATTGTAGCGCAACTATAATACAAAAAGAGTTAATTAAGCGGGCCTGGCATGTGCCTGTAATCCCAGCAATTTGGGAGGCTGAAGCTAAGAATCACTTGAGTCTGTGGGCTCGAGACTATCCCAGGCAACACAGCGAGAACTAGTCTCTTAAAAAAAGAGTTAATTAATTAATTAGTTAATTTATCTCAACAACTTGGTCAGTGTTCTTTCCACTATTCCTAATGGGAAAGATGGCAGAAAAGGAAAAGCTACTGAAGCTTTTCCTGGACAAAGACTCTTCTGGATCACACGATATTGTGTGTGCTGGGAGGAAAGAGGGGATGGTACCTGAACATGAAATTATTCTTTCATTTTTCCCCTCCCTTCCCCATCTTCTATATGCTATAATCCCTGGATATAAAGGGTATGTTAGTTTCTTTTATGTACGGGTATTAATAGTTTGACATTAAAAGAGGCCTAAGCTGGTACAATTCTCCAGTGATCATAAAACAGTGGCAATAAAAAGAGATCTATCTTCTGAGAGGAATACAAGTCTTGAGAGCACACAACCAGAATTTCTACCATAATAACATTCACACACAGAGCTTTAGGGCTTAAATTTACTTTTCAGGGATATTATAATAAATTTCAGCATAATTTAATAAATTCAAAATGAAGAGCCATATATTTACCTCTAATAACCGAGGTATCCAGCCTTTCCGGTACCCGTACGGGGGAGGTTCTCTCCGGGAGGAGACCAGTGAGGTTTGTCGTGATCTCTGGGATCTGGCCTTTTCTTCAGCCTCAAGCTGGTCCTGAGATAGCTGAGTAGGTGCAGGTAAAAAGCTATAGGCAGAGATGAAAAGTCAAAATTAAAAACAACTCTTGATATTTAATTTCATTATTTTAACTTACCCATAAGACACTATTTCCTATCATACTTTTTCTCCCTTGAGCAAAAGAGGAAACTTTTCAACAATTTATGACAGTGTCCAATAGCAGTCATTTTATTCTATGTGGAAAGAAATAAGTACTCAAACATATAGTAAATACATCTGACTGGGATGCAAGTGAATGGTATCCAGAATAAAAAAAATTAAAAGATATTTTACACAATAGACGTTACTGAGTTTTTAACGTGTTCACCTTTCTTGTAACAAGGAAGCAAAAATCTCAGATCTAGAAGATGGTTTTCTTAGTGTTCCTGAAATTCTTACACACTTAACTTTTAACTATTTTACTCTTAGGCTTCTTACTTTTAACCATTTCAGTGTCAATACAAGAGGACAAGAATTAGAACTGAAGTTCAAAGAAAGAAAACACAGTCACGTATTTAAGTGCCTTTTCTCTGGGTATCTAGGTTAGAAGCAATTTAAAATTTAAGAGGTCTAAGAAGAAACTCTGAAACTATAGTCAAAGTAGGCTTTCTATTTAAACTGTTCTTAGTAACTTGCATGATAAATGTTACTATAGATAACCCAAAATACCACAAAAAAAAAAAATCCCAGTAGATAAATAATGTTTAATGGAAAATATGAAGACTCCTTTGTGATTCTTGGTTAGCAAGCATATTTGACAAGCAGCAGAACTTGTTTATTCAAAAATATTTATTAGGGCTGGGCATGGTGGCGCATCCGTCAGTGGCAGCCTAGGAAGTCGTGGCCAGAGCCAGGGATTGCGGTTCGAGTCCCACTGGGGGCACGTAGTGAGACCTAGTCCCAAAAAAATATAGCTGAGTATGGTGGCGCGCACTGGTAATCCCAGCTACCTGGGAAGCTGAGGCTGGGGACTGCTTGAGTCTGTGGTACCCCAGGCAACATGAGCCTGTGGTTCCACGGGCAAAAGACTAGCAAGGCCTAGTCTTAAAAAAAAAAAAAAAAATTACTGATCATGTCAATTACAACTCAGTAACAAAATGCATTTGATTACTTGGGGTGCTTAGAAAAACAGCTTATATAGCTTTACAGAGGACAGAAAATCCAGTACAGATAGTTCCCAACTTAAGATGATTTGATTTACAATTTACGATTTTTCAACTTCCTAACAGCACAAAAAAGCATTACACATTCAGCAGAAACTGTACTTCAAACTTCCATTCTGATCTTTTCCCAGGCTAGCTACATGTGGTACAACACTCCGGTATGCTGAGCAGTGGCAGCAAGCCCCAGCTCCCAATAGGTCACATAATGAGGAGGGTAAACAAATGGCCCCAAAGGCTTTTTTCGCTTTCAGTACTCAATAAATTACATAAGCTATTCAACACTTCATTATAAAATAGGCCTTGTATTAGATGATTTTGTCTAGCTGGGGGGCTAATTTAAGTATTTGGAGCACCTTTCAGGTAGTTTAGGTTAAGTTCTAATGTTCAACAGATAAGGTGCACTAAAATTTTCAACATGACACTTACAATTTAAAATGAATTTATCTGGACATAACCCATCAAAAGTCAAGGAAGATCTTGGAGAAGCACACCACCCATTTGCCCTACAAGTTCCCGACGTGCTCAGCCTATCTGCCTCAGTTACTCCTGGAGATTCGAGCAGCCTCGTCTGTTGCTGTCCAGGAGTGCAAGTTTGCACTGAAACATAGTTCCAGAAAAAGAAAAGACCAGTGGGCCAAACATGGACCAACAACTTGCAGTGAGAGGAGTTGGAGTGAATGGAGGAAGGAAGGGGGAAAGAGGTGATAGAATGAGGGATATGGGGTACAATATGGAAGGGAGGGCCAAACCTAAGGGGAATAGCAATCATACAAACATGATCAATGTTGTATGAAAATAACAAAAAAAAAGTGAAGGAAGTTTTGTAATCACACAAACCTGTAATTATAAATTAAGTGATAAAGGAAAAGTGTAGAGTGCTATGACAGCATACTTCAGAGGAATCCAATCAGCTAAGTGGTTGGACAGGTAAGTGTTAATGTGATGGTTTACTCAAACAAAAGGTCAAAACTATCAAGCTGACCAAAGATCTGAGGCACACAGCAAAGGATGGTGAAAACAGGGAAGGGAAGAACAAAGGGAATATAGTGAAGGTTCACAGGTGACATGGTGGTGAGAGAACTATAGGGACTATAACAATGTAAGAAAAAGACTAATAAATAAATAAAAACTATAATGAAGAACACACACACACAAAGTTAATGTGGTGGCTTAAAAGTGTAGAGCTCAAATCCTACCTGTGCCAGTTACTAACTTGGATAAGTAACTTTAACTCTCCAAATCCTAGTTTTCTCATCTGTAAAAACAATCAAAAGACAACCTACTTCCTAAGGCTGAATAAGTATTTAATGAGAAAATCCACAAACAACTTGGCATGTCTAATGTTCAACACGATTCATAAATATCTGATTACTTGAACTGTCCCACTACTCTCTCAGTTCGAATTAGTTGCCCTCATGCAGGCTCAACAAGACCCTCTGTATACTACAGCATTTATCTTACTGTATGACCTCTACTCTCTCAATGCACTGTGAACAACTTGAAGGTAAGAATCATACTTTTGGTTCTTTAATCCCAATGGCTCCAGGTATGGTCAAGCTTACAGCAGGAGCTACCTTCAATGTTTGCACTCATCTTTGTCACTAGTCTTGCCTTTCCTTGAGCCAATTCAGGATATTATTCCCTCTATCATAAAATGCAGGCTCACGTTGCCTGGGGTATCACAGACTCAAGCAATCCCAGCCTCAGCTTCCCACGTAGCTGGGATTACAGGCATGCACCACCACGCCCAGCTATTTTTTGGGACTAGATCTCGCTGTGTTGCCCCAAGCGGGACTCGAACCATGATCCCTAGCCCCAGTCGCTTCATAGGCTGAAGCTTACAGGCATCCACTACCATGCCCGGCCTAAACACACTGCTTTTATAGAACTCTTCTCCAGAACTCCTAGTGCTTGCCTGTTAGCATTTGTAGCCATTCAACTTAGACCTGCTGACTATTTTGTCCAAAACAGCACCATACTACACTTGAGTCATTCTCTCTCCCTTAACCTCTATTTTATTCCCCCTAATTCTTACTACCTGAAACTGTGTTATTGTTTTGTGTACTCATATACACAGTTTGTGTCTTGTAGAATGTCAATGCTGAGGTTAAGGAGTTGCTTGACTGATTCACTAATATAAAACCAGCATATGGCAGATATTCAACAAGTATTTACTCACTGTATGAATGGATAAATGAATGGAGTCAAGAGTTTTGGGTTTCTATGATAGTCATTTCCATTAAATCATATATACCCAATACATAGGAAGGATAAAATAGCAGAAAGAAGTCAAAATATTTACTTATGTTTCAATTCTCTTTTCTTTACCTTCTGTGGAAGAAATGGTCACTCAAGCAGTCTGCCAAAGGAATGAGTTTGGACAATCCAGTAAACAGGTAACATGGCCTGGATTAGTGTCTCAACTTTGCCGTATCCTCTAAAGGATGGCATTTCCACAAAGAGGCAGTCTTATGAGGCTGGGGAGGGGAGCTGAGAGGAGGGTCCACCTTGGGATGTACATGCAAAGTAGCAAGTCTTCCTTAGGGGTTCTCAAATGGGGACAAAATACCTACAATGTCTGGAAAATCAAAAATACATTTTGAACATCAGGATTTGGGATTAATGGGTAGGTGGGAGGAGATGCCACTAGTATCTAGTGGGCAGTTGATGCTGAACATCCTACTATGCACAGGACAGACCTCCACCAAAATGAATTACCGTCTGACATATTAAGTCTACTTTTTCACCTTTACAAAAGAAGGTATATTAAATGCAAGTGATATTCTATACCTAAACACACTTGAAAATTTAGAAAATTAAATCAGTATGAGTTAACAAGTCACTGGTGACACCAAGACTCTAACACAACAGTATGTCAAGGAACTGCTGTTAAGAAACTGATATACCTTGAGGGATAATAACATTTCCCATTTCCCCTGGAAACTTGAGAGCATCTCTAAATACCAAATCAGCTAAAACTTAACAAAATTGGAAAGTTATGTAGTGCCCAAAACTAGTCACGGAAAGATGGCATTCTGCATTGAAATGTTAAGCAAACAACATCCATGACATTTTTCTTTTCCTTTGTAATTTTCAAATTTCACCTTTTTCCACAAACCTTGTTCTCCCAACTCTACAAGTCTATGTCACAGTGACCCCCATCTGGTGGGGCATTCAAATGCTTGCTGCCAGTGATACTACAGGAAACGCTCCAGCTCATCCCATCTCTTATTTCTGCACTTAAGGTTAGTACTATAGAAATAAGCTACTTTGTGCAGTTGTTTCATATCTAGAGGCCTGCACCCCATCTATCCTTCCCGCAAAGACGGTTAAAACTGTCTTTGTGTATACACACAAGCTCCAGGCTAGAGCAAGGAACCAAAAACGAATTTCTTAAAGACGTTTTCAGATTAAAACATTTTTAGGATTCGTAACTACCCACAGTCAAGAAAATGTGTGTAAAGAGAATGATGTGCACATCGGGAAATCAAGCTGAGGTCCTTAAAACGATCACTTCCTTTACAATCTTCTTGGCTACTCAACTTTTTCTGTTGCACAGGCACACGTCAAGTTTTCATACGTAGATGGGGCAGCATCAGGCTGCGGACTACGAGTTACGTAACTCTTGGAAAAATCTCCCACTTTAAACATCTTTTTCTCAAACGCCGCGACCACTTTACACGCGGTTACTACGGCAACAGGGAACAGCAAAAATCTGAAGTACTTCCATCCACGGGAAGAAATTCCAAGGTGCAAAGTTAAGCTGCGGGGTAGCGGCGCACATCCGCAGACAGCGGCCACTACCGTGGCTAAGTCAGAACCTGCGTCCAGACGCCCCTCATTCCCCGTTTCGGGACAGACCCAGGAAACAGACCTCGGCGGACAAACGGCCGGACGCCTCCTAGCAGCTTCGCGGCGCCCAAACAAGACACTGCGCTCCGCACCCCCATCGCGCCCCCTCAGCGCCGCGGCCCTGAGGCTGCGCTCTCCGCACCCCCAAGACACTTAGGCGCCAAACTCGTGCGACTCCTCGGTCCGAGAACTACTCGCCACGCTGCTACTTTCCGCCTTACTGAAGGGGTGAACTCAACCCGAGAAGCCGCTCAGGAAAGCGCCCAGCTTCGGCGAGGCCTAGTCGCCCCCGCGGTTGGCGGGAAAGCGAAGCCGCGGCCTCGGCCCGCGTTCTGTGCTGCGGGCCGGTTCAGCCCCCTCGATAGTGGGGGCAAAGAAATACAAAAGGTGGGTACTTCTAAACCCTTCCGTATTGAGGACCCGAATCAACAACCCACCTGGTGAGCGCCATCTTCTTCCGCTTCTTCCAGCGCGACCGGCAGTACCTCGGGGCGGGTCTTTCCCCGCGACGAGGCGGCGAAAGGAAGGCGCTCTCAGTGCGCAAGCGTCCTAGCCCAGGGGCCTTCTGGGATTTGTAGTTCTTTGAACAGGAGTGAGAGTAAGTCCTGTTCTAGCCAGACCAAGCCGTGATAAAGGGAAGAGCGCTTCTGTTAGAAAAACAAATGCATCACCCTTCTGCCACAATATCATAGGCAAAACAGCAAAGTTAAGATGCCTTTTAAGCTGCTTAATTCTATTCCTCACTCAGTCTCATTTCTCTTTGTAGAGGGTCCCAAATACAAGAGTTTTCCCAACAGAAATGTTAAATAAAAGTGTGACAGGGTTTTTAAAACAATAGGAAGTTGTGTGACTGGTGAATGGACCCTGAAAAATTCGCACTAAACATTTCTCCAGAGGCAATCTTCTCCCACACTGCACCCCCAAAATGTTTTCCTACAAAACAAAATATTGTATTCCAAAATATTGTTTGATCCTTTTATGTATATGTATCAATTTTTATGTGTATATATATATATGTTCATGCATGTAGGTGTTTTAGATACACATAGATTGTGGGTTTGTACACGATATTTAATGAAGCAATAGGATAAATGAATTCAAAGCAAACATTGCAGAAAGTGGGTGGAGTGCAGATAAAAGAAGTACGGTCTTGTGTTTTGATCACTGTTAAAGCTGGAGAATGTGTTCATTTTGTTATTCTCCCTACTTCTGTATATGTTTGAAATTGTCCATGACGAAGAGTGGATACAAACATTTGTCATATTTCATGGATTTTGATAGTTTATGCGACTGCAAAGAAGACTGGATCTCTTTACCATCCCAAGTGTAATCTGAAACCAGCCCCCATTCGTGGAGGGTATAGAGAGACTAAAGAAAAGGCAGACAACTCCGTGTTAGCAGTATTAATAACTAAGGAAACTTGCAGCTGCAAGACAAGCTTTTCTCACACTTGTCCCCAAATCTTAGAAGTTTTTAAGAGGCTTTAAATGTTATCGTCACACACGCTCACCCGATGGTCTCAATCACACATTTTGTCTCAGGGATATGTCATTATGCAGCTTCTGGGAGGCCAGCAGGCAAGAGAGTGTTTATTTTAAGAACAGGGAAGTGGGCAAGAAGTCTCTAGTTACCCAGGTCAAGCTCTCAGGTCAAGTGGTCACATTCTTTTAACTACCTTCTCCAACAAGCACACATATAGAAAGGTGCATATACTCTGAGTGTACATAATTTTGAATTTTCACAAACCGAATACACTGGAGAGCAGAAGCAGTATCCCCACTACCCAAGATCATTAGGTTTCTGATGTGAGAAGATGTTGTAGGTTTACATTTCTAGCACATTTTCTGTCCCACACTTGCAATGAGTTGTTTTTCCAAGGAATCTATAAGTGGGAAAATGATATTTAGAGAAAGCAATCTGGATGCTCATTGTTATTGGGTTGATTGTTGTTTGTAAGCCTTTTTAGTGGACTAAGTTAAAATTTCACACACACTGATTTTTTTTTTTTTTTTTTTTAGAAAATGCACCATGCATCCATACACAGATTTCTAATGCAAATTTAGGACTACATAGATTTTACTTGATTTTGATTTTATACATGCATCTCTTCTGAAAATTTTGGCACTAAATACCAATAACATAATTACCCATTTGCTTTATCCTATGATCTATGTGAAATAATTTCAAAATAACGTTACTGTAATGATTACTAACCATGTTTAGTAATAGTTTCTGATTTTTTTTTACAATTCTTTTTAAGCATGTATACTAAAATTACATTTTTAAAAAATGACTTGAAATAATTCCTTGTTGTGTGATTATGGCATTGACTCGATCCCTAGTTAGATTATTGTATTTTGCTTTGGATATCTATCTATCTATCTATCTATCTGTCTGTCTGTCTGTCTGTCTGTCTGTCTGTCTGTCTGTCTGTCTGTCTATCTATCTATCTACTTATTTATTTATTTGTTTGTTTTTTGAGACTAGGTCTAGCTATTTTTGCGTGTGGAATCGCAGGCTCAAGTTGCCCAGGGTACCACCCACTCAAGCAATCCCCAGCCTCAGCTTCCCAGGTAGCTGGGATTACAGGTACACGCCACCATGCCCAGCTACTTTTTGGGACTAGGTCTCTCCGTGTTGCCCCGAGCAGGACTCGAGCCGCGATCCCTAGCCCTAGCCGCTTTGTAGGCTGAAGCTTACAGGCATGTGCCACCATGACCGGCTTTGCTTTGGATTTTTAGATATTGATTTTAAAAATGGCTTCAGGACAGGCATGGTAGCGCATACCTTTTATCACAGTCTATGAAGTGCAAGGCTGAGGCTAGGAATCACTTGAGTCCGTGAGTTTGAGCCCCGTCTGGAGCAATATAGCAAGACCTAGTTTCAAAAAAATAACTCAGCATGGTGGTGCATGCCTGTAATCCTAGCTACCTGTGAGGCTGAGGCTGGGGATCACTGAATACGTGGTACCCCAGGCAACATGAGCCTGCAGGTTCCCCAGGCAATGAAGCGAGACCTAGTCTCAAAAAAAAAAAGGCTTTATAAAAGGTACATGGTTTCATAGTAAAAAATGAAAACAAGACCTCCAAGTATATGTATAGAAGTCTATTTTATGGTTTGCCATTCCATTCAAATTATATGCAAATATATATCTATTTGTATACGTCTCTTTTTTTTTCTCAGATAAATGGTACATGCCATACACACTTCTCCAACTTTTTCCTTTTCCCATTTATTGATTCATCTTGGAGGTAGTAATACTAAGTAAAAGGAAATTGAGATTCTTTTGAATATATAGAGATAAAAATGGATATTTTGTTTTGACTTATATTTTAAGGAGATCATTACAACTGCTGTCTTAAAAATGAATTCCAAAAGCTAGGAAGGAAACAAGGCGACTGGTTGGGGGCCTTTTGTGATCATTTAGGAGAGAGAGAGACTGATGGCACAGTCAGGGAGGTAGTAGTGGAAGTTGTAAGAGAAAGTTGGATTCTGAATCTATTTTGACCATAGTTCCAAAAAATTTTTGATTGGTCTAAGGTATGAAATGGGTAAATCAATGATGACTCCAGCTGGGCATGGTGGCGCATGCCTGTAAGCGGTGGCCTAGGAAGCCGTGGTGGGGACTAGGAATTGTGGCTTGAGTACCACTCAGGGCAACGTAGCGAGACCTAGTTCCAAAAAAATAGCTGGATATGGTGGCGTGCGCCTGTTAGCCCAGCTACCTGGGAAGCTGAAGCTGTGGTACCCCAGGCAACGTGAGCCTGTGGTTCGGTTCCACAGGCCAAAATAGTGAGACATAGTCTCAAAAAACAAACAAACAAAAAGACTCCAAGGGTTTTTACTTGAGCAATTAGAAGAATGGTGTTGCCTTTTACTAAAATTGGATAACAACAAATGGGCCATGTTTGTGGAGAAAGTCAGGAGTTTGTTTTTGGACACAGTACATTTGAAATACTTGATAGACACAGATAGCCAAGTAATGATGCTATAGGGTGCCAGTTACAAGCTGGGTGACTTATTGATGGTGGCAGAAGAGACAGCAGGTCACCAAGGCAGCAGCAGTAGTGGTGGAAGTGTTAAGCTCCCTTGAGCTCCAGCTGCTGGGTGGCCCTGTGCCCAAATAGAGGCCAGTGAGAATTCCTCCCCCCCTGCCTGGCCCTATTAGCATTTTTATGATTTATAGCCAGCACAGGGCCAAGTTTAAGCCTAGTTTACAGAAGTATGTCTCAGGCATGTGAACTGTGCATCAAGGTTCTTTTTTTGCTTACAGCTTTCCACACGTGGGCTACATCTCAAGGCTACATGTTATCTACTAGGCCACCTATACTGGAAGGTCACGGCAGAAAACAGTGTGAGAAACCCTGAGAAAATTATGTTTTCCCACAGGTTCTTCAGATATCATATAGGCAGTGTTATGTACAAGCTTAAAGTGTGGAGAAAGGTCTGAGCTAGAGAGTTTGGGAGGCAGGGAATGATGGTATTTAAATTTGTGATTCCGGAATAGCATTTGTCACATTTGATAGATTTTGATGGCTTATGTGACTAGGAAGAGGACAGGCACTTTTTACCACTGTGTCCTCATTATTTATGCCTTCACATTCTTGACCAAGTTCACAGCCCTCACTGGATTTCAGATTCCTCACCTATAATAGGTCAGGTCAGGCCCATCCAGGTTAACTTCTTGTCTTGAAGTTAACTGTGTCACATAAAATGACCGTAGTGCAACCACCCCCACCCAGGTAGGTTCTTTATGGATTCTAGCAGTTAAAGAAGAATGTTGGTGCCCATGGGGATTTTACAGGCTCTAATGCTCTCTTAGGGAGGCAGGACCCAGGCACACCAAGCAGGGAGGCTAGCAGGCAAGGAGACAGTCACAGGCAGAAATCTTCATGCTCTTTCTTGGGCTCACTCTGTGTTCTTCCTGTGCTCCCCTCCCTGCAGGAGCTGCCCCTTTATCTCTTCCACCTAGGCCCAGGTGAGCACACTCACACTTGTGCACACCCATTGACGCCAGGCATATACAATCACGGGGAGGGCGCAATACCACAAGAGCTGGTCATAGAGGCTAATGGTGGAAGGATAAAAACCCTGAAAACTCATTGACCCTGCAATGACGCATTCAGGGTTATGCAGCCCAAGGGTTATGCAGGGCATGTTTTAGGAAGAGGTAGGAGATTATCTTGTGGGAGATCTTAAAATCTGGTCTTTCCCAGAACATAAGTCAAAATGTGCATGTAGGGAACTGATTTGGTTAATGCGAGATTATGGTTATTTGGTAAAGATGGGATTATTGTGCAGTGTAATGAGCATAGTTTGTGAGTCTGAAGGTAATTTTAAGTTCTAGCTTCACAGCCAATGAGATGCTTTATCATGGTGAAAACATTTAACTTTGCTAGGCTGCAATTTTATCAAATTTAAAATGCTGATCATGTTGCCTTCTTTATATCTATAGCCATACAAACAGAATTATCTTAAGACTTAATTGAGGTAATGTAGGTAATATGTTCAAATTAACTCTAAAATATTATGTAAATTTATTAGTTGTTAACAGTTCCTATTCTGGTTGTCAGTGGTATGCTTTCCCAACTGTGCTACGGGGATCAATTTTTTTTTTTTAAAGAAAATAAAAACCAAATTAGAGAAAACCCTAGATCGAATCAGTTAGATTTAATTCATCAGGTGATCTGGTGCTAAAGGAGGACTTAAATGGAATTCCTGGGTCAAAGGAACAGACAAGAAAGATGATCTTTAAGGCAGGATGGGTTTCTGTGGTATTTCGAGACAAAAGAATGTTGAGGGCAAGGTTAAAATAATTAACATGAGAAGTCAGTAAGATAAAGACCAAGACCTAGGATGTAGGATTGAAAGAGAAGGGTAGAAAAGAGCTTTTATAATCCACTCTCATTTTTCACAGAGACATAGCCATGTGACACGTTTCTACCAGTCATGGTCCCTCGCTGCCCTTGGGGTGTATAAAGAATAACAACTGACTTTAATAGCTATCTTAGCAAAGCATAATTAAGAAGGCAAATCTACTGCCAAAGTATATGATTATTATACCCCAAGGCCAAATGCTTTTTACAGTTTTGGGGTGGGTGTGGGAGATGGGGTCTGGTTCAACTGTGCTAGATCTTCCTTGAGGCACCCACTCCTCATTATCAGAGTTAATTAGCAGCTGCCTGCACTTTAACAGAGAATACAGGGCAGATTGGGGCTGCTCCAGGTTGCAAGGAACAATCATCTCCTGCTACTCTCTGTATTCCAGAGAGATGTGGAATTCCTAAGGATTCGCTTGGTTCCTTATTAGCTGTGGCTCCATAGCCAGAGGTGGCTTAGCTTGTGAGGTGATTGGGGGGTCAGTTAAGGTAGCTTTCCTGGATTCCCATCCAGCTCCCTACTTTAATATCTGAGAACCCTGGACTTCTCTGTGTGTCAGTGTTTTCACTAAACAATGAAAAAAAAAAAAAAAGGTTAAAGTAAGTATAGCTGTTCTTATAAAGTTGCTGGAATGATTAAATGAGTTAATCATGCCAAGTGCATAGAATGATGTCCAGCATAGAGTACACACTCAAAAAATAATTATTTTCTGGTCTTAATTTAAGTGACCTTAACAACATTTATTAAACTGCTTCAATTTCAGGTTATGCATTTAAGTGGGGCAATTGAACTCAATTATTTCTATTTTTATACAGAAACTATAAAACTCTTAGAAGAAAAATTGAGATAAATCTTTATAATGCTGGATTTGGCAAAAAAAAAAAAACAAAACCCAAAACTTAGATATGATCTAATTCTAAAAGCATGAGCCACAAAAGAAAAAAAATAAATTTGATTTTATGAAAATTAAAAAAACTTGTGTATCAAAGGATCCCACCAAGAAAGTAAAGAAAATACAGTGTACAGAATATAAGCATCAGACCTCTCCTGTCTTGCCTGCTGCTTCCCTTAGCAGTATATTTCAATAAATTCCCCTGATCTCCAAAAAAAGAAAAAAAGAAACAAAAACAATGTACAGAATAAAGAACTTGTCGCAGAATACATACAGATCCTCTCACGTCTGATACAAAAAGACAAATAATCCAATTAAAAGGTAGATAAAGGTTCTGAATAGAGATTGACTTAAGGAAGATTTATGAATTGATAATAACTATTTCAATCAAAAGATGCTTAATATCATTAGCAATCAGGGAACTATAAATCAAAATTACATTGAGATATCAATTTATTTTCACTAGGAAAACTAAAATAAGACAGAAAATAACAAGTACTGATGAGGATGTGAAGAAATTAGAAAAGTCATCCATTGTTGGTGGTATTGTAAAATGGTACAGTCACTTTGGCAAGCAGTTTGACAAAATGTTAAACATTAAGATAACATATGACTCAGACCTACTCATTGGTGTATACCTTACATATGACCTACTCCTTGGTCTATACCTAATAGTAATGGAAACATATGACCACACATAATGGCAACATTATTAATAATAATCAAAATGTAGAGACAACACAAATGTATATCAACTGATGAATATATAAACAAAATACTATGTACCCACACAAAAGGAATATTATTTGGCAATGAAAATAAATGTAATATTGATAAGTGCTACCACATGAATGAACTTCTGTGAAGTCAACCAATTTAAAATGTTAGAGGGATTATTCCATAAAGATATTATCTCAATTCTAACACCAATTGGGAGCTTGGCACTTCCTAAAGTCACTGGCAGTTTTGATAATTAATTAGATGGACACCCAGAACTCACTAGAGGGTGTTATATTTATGGTTTATTACAGGTAAAGGATTGAGATTAAAATTAGCTAAGAGAAGTACAGAGTCCAGGAGGATTCCAAACTGGAATGCCCAGTGGTGGACATTTTTGTGGCATCAGGATAGCATTATGGGCAATATTATCTGCCAGGAAAGCTCACTTGAGTCTCACTGTTCAGAGTTTTTATTAGGGCTACATCACAAGGAAACGACTGCCTATGTGACTGATCTCAGTCTACAGGCCTTCCAGACATCATCTGATACTGAATGACATAAAGGCCCCATAGGAATGACTTAAAGGCCCGCATTTTTTATCTTTCTGGGCAGCCCAACCCTAAGACCATTTGATGTAGCCAATCTGTAGACTAAGTCATATTGTTAGACTAATCTGGTGAGAAGTTTCTTAGACAAAGAAAGATATTCCTATTGGACTTGACATTTCAAGAGTTTAGAAGTTACCTCCCAGAAGCTGAGGACCAAGGTCAAATCTCCTTTGGGCCAAGGTTAAATTCTTTACTACAGAAACCTTGAAAACATTTATGCTAAGTGAACGAATGCAGATACAAAAGGCCAGATAGTGCATGATTCCATTTATATAAGCTTTCTGGAGTAGACAAATTCATAGACACATAGTAGATTAATATTTACCTGGGGCTTAGTTGGGTGGAGAGGACCATGGGAAGGCTAAGTGATGATTAATGACTGCAGGGTTTCTCTTTGGAGTGTTAAAAATTAGATAGGACTGATAGAGGCACAACCCTGTGAGTATACTAAAAGTCACTTTTAATAAGGTGAATTTATGGACTTCTCTTATTTCCTTATTATGGAAATATCTCTCAATAAAGTTGCAAAAAACAAAGCCAAGTAAAATGCAAAATTAATAAAATGAATAAATAAATCAAAAGCCTGATATAGCCTTTCTTTTCAAATGAAATTCAGAATTATTTTGTTGCATTTTTTTAAACAACCCTATGGGAATATTGATACTCATTGACTATACATTAATTTAGAGAGAGCTGTGATCTGTTTTATATCTCAGGTTTATATCTCAGGTTTCTACTTATTAAAATCTTCTTTCATATTTTCCAATATCACTTTGTAGTTCTCTTGATATAGACTGTACACATCTCTCAGGATATTGATTCTTAGGTACTTTATTTCTTTGTTATCATGACTGAAATCTCTTTTTATATGATTGCTAAATGTCACAGTAATTTTTATTAAGCAAGTCAAGATGTTCTGGAATATGTCAGTCAAATTTATGATCAGAATCAAGTTGTTGACTGAAGATGATTTAAAGTTAGGGTCAACTTGTTTTTGGCTCTTATACCTTCTTCCTGAGCCTGTGTTCTTTGGGATGATACATATGAAAGCAGACTTGCTGCCTCCTCAAGCTCTGAGACTTACCATTTAAAATCACTGTGAGACCTACTGACCCCATTTCTTTCCAGATTTAATTATTCTTTTTGAAAGTTGGCTCTAACTTTAAGGGGATTTGAAACACATGGCTCCAGTGGGGATGATGCTTTAGACCCAAGATAACAATTCCCTTTTTCTGTTGAACAGTCTGGCAGAAGAACAATTTGCCCCTTGCCCTGAGCACGGTCATTTGTTTTGATCATTTTTACTCCTATCAATTGCGCAGCCAGCTCGAAGGCAGCCATCTGATATCTGAAATGACTCCTTACATTTCTCCCTGTCTTTTCTCTTGTAACAAGATATTCTACCAGAATGTGCCAGGCTAAGAACTAAGAAGCGGCAGTGGGCATGGATGGCTATGATTTACTAACTCTAAGGGAGAAAAAATATATTAAGACATTAAGAATAATTGTTTGAGCCGGGCACGGTGACTCGTGCCTGTAAGCTTCAGCCTATGAAGCGGCTGGGGATAGGGATCACGGTTCGAGTTCCACCTGGGGCCCGTAGCGAGACCTAGCTCCAAAAAAATAGCTGGGCATGGTGGCGCGTGCCTGTAGTCCCAGCTACCTGGGAAGCTGAAGCTGGGAATTGCTTGAGTCTGTGGCCCCCCGGGCAACGAGAGCCTGCGTGGGTCCACGGGAAAATAGCGAGACCTAGTCTCAAAAACAAACAAACAAACAAACAAACAAACAAACAAACAAACAAACAAACAAAAAAGAATAATTGTTTGAGCCGGGCATGATGGTGTGCGCCTATAATCCAAGTGCTGGGAGGCAAGAGGACAGAGATCTCTTGAGTTCGCAGGTTTGAGACTACCCCAGGCAACATAGCGAGACCTGTTTCTTGAAAAAGTAGCTGGGCGCGGTGGCGGGTGCCTGTAATCCCAGCTACCTGGAGGGCTGAGGCTGGGAATCTCTTGAGCTCACAGGTTCAGGACTACCCCGGGCAATATAGTGAGACCTATTCTCAAAAAAAAAAGAAAAGAAAAGAAAAGAAAAGATTAATTGTTTGCTGGGAATTTCTTCCTCTGTGCTGATTTATGTCATTTAAACCCTAGAATAGTTAACAGAAGATCTTGTTTTACAGATGGGGAAAGGGATGCTTAGAGCTGTATATTGCTGAAGATGACAAAATGGAAAATGACTAATCTGAATTTAAACCTAAAAAGATTATGATCTTAACCACTATTTCATACTGGTTGTCAAGTGAAAGATTATAAGAAATCTGAAGTTAGATAAACCTAAGTTTGAATCCTGCCTCCTTTGCTTCCTGGCTCTGTGACCTACTAATAGGGCTGCGAAGATGAGGGAAAAAGGGGATGTTAAGTGCTTAAGAGCTTGGCTCACAGTGAGTACTCAACAAATATCAGCTGCTTTTCTTCAAAAATGCTTCAGGAGCATTCTTGAATTTGAGCCAGGCACGGTGGCGTGTGCTTGTAAGCTTCAGCCTATGAAGCGGCTGGGGCTAGGGATCGCGGTTCGAGTTCCACTTGGGGCAACACAGCAAGACTTAGTCTCAAAAAATGTCTGGGTGTGGTGGCGCGCACCTGTAATCCCAGCTACCTGGGAAGCTGAGGCTGGGGATTGCTTGAGTCAGTGGTACCCCGGGCAACGTGAGCCTGAGGTTTCATGGGCAAAAGTAGCGAGAACTAGTCTCAAAAAAAAAAAAAAAAAGCATTCTTGAATTTGGATAATAATAATAAAATTTGAATCTGTATGATAGGTGAATTTTATTACTCCCTGCAAAATAAACCTACCTGTTCCTGACAAAGGCAAGTGAAATTCCCTTCAGACCAAAAGAGAGAAGACTACAGAGGTGAGAATGTTTCTTGGAAGGAACCCAGAAAAGTGAAAAGAGAAAGTAGGCAGCTCCTCTCAAAATAAAAATGGCAATGAAAGCCCTCTGGATGGACAGGGTCAGTCTCAACCCATAGGAAAGAAACTTTCTTCATACTTGATAGAATCTGAGGGTTTTTTTTTGTTGTTGTTGTTGAGGGTTTCTAGCAAGGGAACTAGCAGGCCTCACTCTCAGAAGGTCAACTGAATGTAAAGAACTTGAACTCATCCTCCCTTGTAAGTAGGAGCCCCTTTCTACTGGGCATCTGAGAGGGTTGGCAGGGGTGGGTAAAGGCTGAGGTTGGATGAGACTTTTCCTGTGGAGTTTAAGGTCAAGTTCAACCGACACTGAAAACTGCTCCAAACCACACTAAGATACCACTCTGTACTCACTAGGATCACTCTCATTAAGACAACAGACAATAGCAAACTTCACTGAAAATATAGAAGCTGCTCCAGGTTCCACATCCTGGAGGGGAGGCTGCCAGGAAGGGATGCTCTCTCACACAGATAGTGCATGGGGAGCGGGTAAGCTGCTCCTCCAGGGGGAAACTAGGGTGACCTAGCTACCTCCATGTGGCCTGGGTTTCACCCCTCTCCACCTCCATGTCCTGCATCCTGGAGGGGAGGCTGCAGAAAGGGTCGCTCTCTCACACAGAGAGCACAACCAGGGTGCAGGTAGTGGAGGCAGGGGGGAGGTCCCCCTCTGGCTCATTCTTACCTCAGCCAGTCCTCAGCTTGAAGTAGAAAAACAACAACTCAGATCAGATATACTTGAAGAGACAGAGAAATACAGGCTGTGAACACATCCATCACTTGCCCAAAAAGAGCATGGTTGGAACTCCGAGACACAGGATGGTTGTGGATGAGAGTGCAGACATGTCACCAGGAAACACTGACAACATTTATGATGCCAGGACTAGGCTTCCCCACCCATAGACACTTTAAACATGATCCAGGAGACCTCCCCATCTCCACAGGGGAACAAGGCCACAAAGAAGTGTCAGTGGAAAATGGGGGAGTCACTACACACACCAGACCGAAAGGAGGTTCGCTGACATGCACCGGTGGGCCTCTTGCCCTAAGGATATTCATGGAGAACTGATCAGCCTGGATTGTGGTCCCCCAGAAATGCAGGACTTCACCTAGGAGGACACTGCTTCAGAAAGAAAACAGAGACCAACAGGCCAATCCTCAACCAACAACTGACAATGAGAAAAGAACTGGAGGCCAGGCATGGTGGCGCATGCCTGTAAGTGGCAGCCTAGGAAGTCATGGCCGGGGCCAGGGATCACAGTTAGAGTTGCACTGGGGGCACGTAGCAAGACCTAGTTCCAAAAAAATACAGCTGGGCATGGTGACGTGTTCCTGTAATTCCAGCTACCTGGGAAGCTGAGGCTGGGGATTGCATGAGTCTGTGGTACCCCGGGAAACATGAGCCTGTGGTTCCACAGGCAAAAGTAGTGAGACCTGGAGTGACCAGAGAGGCGACCAAGGGAAGGGGAGGAGGGAGGAGGGGAGAGAACCACGCATACAAACATGAGCTATGTAAGCAAACAATAAGAAAAAAAAAAGGAAAGAAAATATAGAGAAGTTAGGGACCTTGGGACTTTGTTGGTAGCAATGTAAAATGTAGCCACTTTGGAAAAATAGTCTTATAGTTCCTCAAAATGATTAACATAGAGTTACCACATGACACAGGAGAAATTTCACTCCTTAGAGGTACACCCAAGAGAAGAGAAACTTGAACTTAGTGTTCACTGTAGCATTATTCATAATGGTCAAAAGCTGGAAGCCACCTAAATGTCCATCAACTGATGAATGGAGAGAAAAAATGCATGCAACAGCATATCATCATTCAACAATAAGCAGAAATGATATATCAGCACATGATTCAGAATAGAAGAACCTTGAAAACACAAGGTTGTCAAACAAGGTAGCCAGTCACAAAGATCAGATATTCCATGATTTTCTCCTGGGAAATGCCCAGAGTAATCATATCCACACAGAATGTAGGTTGGTGACTGCTAACAAAAAAGAGGAAGAGGGTCTGGGACAGAGAAGTCACTCTAACGGGTACAGGTTTCTTTTGGGAATATTGAAAAGTTCTAAAATTAGATAGTAGTGGTGATGGATGTACAGCTCTATAAATAGCAAAAACTATTGAACTATATACTTTGAAAGGGTAAGTTTTATGGTATGTGAATTGTATCTCAATGAAGTTGCTATTCACCATATTTCTGAAACAACTGAAAGCCATATGGACCTTTATCTTGTACTTCCCTATTCCTTTTATTTTTTCATTCTTGAGTTTCTCTTTGCTCAGTCATCCTTTATTCAGCTGGTCTTCCTTAAGGTTCTGTCTTAGACCCTTTTCTAATGACTACATCTCATGAAGCAGACTCCTTACTTTATCACTAACAAGTTCTGTGAACTTGAGAAAGTTACTTAACTTCTTAACCTCTGTTTATCCTTTTGAAATGACTATTTCTTTTATAGGTTTAGTCTGAAGATAAAATGACTAAATATATGGGGCATGTTTAGAATGGTAACTGGCACATAGTAAATCCTGTATTCATGTTTATAAAGATCATTTAAATGTTAAAATACTAAAACAGCATTTAAGATCTAGTATGTATCCTATTAGCATTAGCCATCATTATCATTGTAATTGTTATTACTATTTATTGGAGACGATAATGGCTAACTTGTTCAAGATTTATCTGTTCTGCTGTTAATGAATATTTGTGCTGCTTCCAATTTGCAGTTATTAATATTACAGCAGCTTTGAATATTTGAATTCAAATATTTGAATATTTGACATCACTTTCTCTAGGGTATACACCTAGAAGTAGATTGCTGAGTTGTAGGGTATGACAGCCTTCTACTTCCAGATAAAGCCAATCCATTTTTCAAAGTAGTTGATTCCATTTATGCTTCCACCTCCAACCCCAGAACATGCTCCCCTTTTAGCATTTTACATCTGGTATTTAAAGCATTGATTTCAACTTGTATTTTCCTGGCCCCTAATATTTGGTGCACCTTCAATTTCCTCTTTTGTGAATTTCCTTTTTAAATGTCTTGTCCCTTTCTCACTGGATTATATATCTTGCTTTGTCAATTAGTGTTGGTTTGGATACTACCTTTGTTTACTACAAGTACCTTCAACTCTAGTTGTCTTTTTCTTTCAATGACAATCTTTTTTTTTTTGCCTGTGGAACCCCAAGCTCTCGTTGCCCGGGGTACCACAGACTCAAGCAATCCCCAGCCTCAGCTTCCCAGGTAGCTGGGATTACAGGCGCGCACCACCACGCCCAGCTATTTCCAATGACCATCTTTTGATGAACAAAAATTTTAATTCTGAAATAAGCAAATTATTAATCTTTTCTATTATGGCATTGTTCATTGTGTCTTAAGGAAGAAATTCTTCCCTGCCTCAAGATCTAGCCTGATTTGCTAAGGTGCAAAATTTTAGTATTTTTCCTTCTACACTTTGATCAATTTCACATAGAATTGACTACTGTGGATGATGTGAGAGGCATACAACTTTAAATGTTTCCATACAAATATTTAATTTTATCAGCACCATTTATTAAAGAGTTTATTTTCTTCTCATCTGCAGACCTCCTGTCATGGAGCAAATACCCTTATGTGTATATCTATTTGGGGGTACTTTATTTCAACCCTATATAGAAAATAATTTTATCTTGTTCTCCTTATTCAATAGTGTGTTTTGTTTTTGCACTTCACCTTGAGAGTCTGCTTACCAAGTTCCACTAAAAAACCAAACTACCCAGCTTCGTATAAAATGAAACAAAATTGTTGTCCCATTTAGTATATACTTCAAAATCTAATTGGATGGTGGCAGAGAGGAACTCTTTCTTTTTCCACCTAGAAATGAAGAAGCATATAGATGTATTATCTTTTTTTAATTTAACAGTTGCCTTATTCTAGAGATATGAGGATTAGTTTGCAAACAACAGTCAGAGACAAGCAGAGCTAAGGAAATTTCTGAGAACAGACTCCAATCAATCTTCTGAGTCCTTCTTATCTCTGGGTGTTACAGCCCTGTCAGCTGAACTTGGGGTTTCTTTTGCATGCAACCAAAGCATCCTTATGTATCAAAAGTTATCTTAAATATCAAGTTGAATGTGGAAGCAAATAGGAAAGTCTCTCAAGAAAAGGAAAACAGCTATTCCCAAAATTATGGATTGTTGTCTAGAACAAGGCAATAGGGAGTAATAATGATAATGATGACATTTATACTCATATTGACCAAACTAGGCACTGTGCTAAGAAATTTACAGATACATAGATCTTGTATTTATGATGGTAGATAATGGCTGTGACTTCCCACTGTTATTTCCCAGGTCCAAAGATATTAAATCACTCTTGCAGTGTGACACAGCTAATAGGATTCAGAGGTGGGTCTGTCTGGTTTCAATATACTAATTGCTCTTTTGACTTTGAATTCTTTATTCAACTGGAAAAAATTGGAGATTCAGAAGAGTAAGGTTTGACTTACTATAGAAAAGAAATAGAAAAAGGAATTCAACCCCACTACTGACAGGAACATAAATGAATATAACATTTGAGAGAACAGTTTGGCAATATGTATTAAATCCCTGAAAATGTTTATATGCATTTAAATACTAATTCTACTTTTTTAAAAAAAACAAGTGGTGCCCCAAAGTGAAGATATTAAAGGATGATCATAACAGCAAAAATTTTAGTATCAAAAATAGAGTTCTGATTAAATAAATGTTAGGAACTAAAATTGCTACTATTGAGAATAATGTTTTAGAATTTTTAATAACAAGGAGAAACATATAATCTTAAGTAAAAGAGCAGATTACAAAACAATAATCACAGCATGATTCTATTATATATATTATTTAAAAGGCTAGGATGATATACTATAAAATGATAGTAGTGATTATCACTGCAGGGTAGGATTATGGATCATTTAAATTTTCTTTCTTTCCTTTTCTGAAAATCTCAACTTTTAACCACGAACTTGCAGAGCATTTAATTTAGAAAAATGTCAACATACTTAAAGGAAGGTAGGTATTCTATCATTCTCTTTCCATGTTAGTTGGAATAGTTCTTCAAAACAGAATTTCCCCTTTATTATTTAATTAGATTATTCTTTGGGACATATTACAAAGAAAAGTGTAGTTGGTAACTTCCACATTTTTTGGTATTGTCAGGAGAGGGAGGCAGAATTTTTCCGTTTTGCACCACTTTTCTTAAACCAGGGAACAGCCTCTACCTGCAATTTGATACTAACCAGGCAAAAGCCTTTGTTAACTCTTAAGATACTACATACTTGTTACTTTTGTCTTTCAAATACCAGCTACTTAACCCAGCTATTTCTCCTAAACTGAGAAAAAAAAAAAAACAAAACTTTAAAATACCTCTTTGGGGTTAACTACTACCTGAAGTTCTTGCTGTAATTTCCAAGAAAAAACTCTTAAAATGATCAAACTATTTATTAATGAGCAAGAAAGAGATTACCTAATATATACTAAAAGATAAACATGAAAAACCCAGTTACTCCACCGTGGTCCAAAACTGTCCTTTAGTCTCTGGTCACCTCACCGCACACCCAATCAATCTGAGTTAAGCAGCATGTGCTCTGAATGTAGGGCATTCTTCTCTTCCTCCATTGGCATGTTTTGGCTGCCTCCAAGCATGTAGTTGAAGGCATGGTGTCTTCTTTTTCTCTTTCAGTGTCCTTTTTAACTTTAGGCAGTAGAGAAACACCAAGATACAGGAACCAATATAAAGTCCACTTATCTGAGTCAAACTAGGTAAGATCCTGGCCCTGTTCATGGCTTCCTAGGCTGCTGCTTATAGGCATGTAACTTTTTTTTTAAAGCTACTATCAATGCATGGCATCAGCTATGTTAATGGCAGCTACCCTCCAACAGCATAACAAGAGAGTGTAGGATCATCTTCTACTTTTCAACCCCAGTATGCAATGAGCTATTTTTCTAAGGAGCTTTTCTCTTTTAGTGGAATGCTGTGTATTATGACATGGTAAATATGTGGCTTTTGTAAAAGGAATAACAAACACTGGATGGTAAGTACCAATACAAAACTGATGGAACTACTAAAACTTCACAGCCCATGGCCCCTTTAGGGAGGGGGTGATAGTCCCACACAACCCAATAGGAATATCCACTTCATAGCATGGACATGACTCTCAGTTACAAAGAAAACCTAAATGGCTGTTCAGCAAACTTATTTTACATAGAAATGTAAAACATTTCAAAGAGTTATATGGGAGTAAGCACTAGTATCTGGAAAATTCATGTGCATAAAATGCTTCATTCGCCTTATCAGTGGTCTTCAGGCTTATGGTGCAGAAAAGAATCATTTCAGGATCTTGTTAAAGTACACATTACTGGGCCCATCCCAGGCTATCTGCATTTGAGAATAAGACTTGAAATTTGTGTTTTAGATAGCCTTCCAAATGATTTTGTAGCAGGAGATCCTAAAAGCTACCCTTCAAGGACACTGTCAGATAGATAGAAAGGTAGGTAGACAAATAAAGTAGTGGGATAGGCATTATGTCTCAAGGGTATATCTTGGAACAGATTTGAAAACTTCAGTGATTGTCTTCTATTTTAAAAGGACTTAATTCACTTTGGAAAATTAAAACAAAAATAAAACAAAAGAGAAAAGCAAACAGAAGGAAACAAAACCCACCTGCAATCAATTGTGTTGCCCAGAGACAGTGTCCATGAAATTGGCATCTGGCCTGGGGTCTCACTAGTAAGCGGGGGGTCCATAGTGGAACCAGCTCTGCTGAACCTTGAATTTTATTGTGCTTTATCATAACAGGAAGAGAGGCAGTTGCTTTGTCCTCCACGCCAGTATGGTTTTTTTGTTTGTTTGTTTGTTTTTTGGAAACTAGGTCTTGCTGTTTTTGTCTGTGGATCTGCAGGCTCATGTTGCCCGGGGTACCACAGACTCAAGCAGTCCCCAGCCTCAGCTTCCCAGGTAGCTGGGATTACAGGTGCGTTCTACCATGCCCAGCTATTTTTTTGGGACTAGGTTTCGCTATATGCCACCGAGGACTTGAACCGCAATTCCTGGCCTGGAGGCCATGGCTTCCTAGGCTGCCACCTAGAGGCATGCACCACCATGCCCACCCATCAGTATGGTTGTTATTCCCCTTCCCCTTAGGTTTGGCCCTCCCTGCCACATTATACCCGTTATTCCTCCTATCCCCGTTTCCCCCCTTAAATAGCATTTTAAAATTTAATTGCAAATAAAAAAAAACAACTATGGACTTCTCAACAGGGCTAGGACATCATCTTGTACAGCAGTATCCTGGAAACAAGATCTGGTACTTAATCATAGTTCAGTACTTTCAACATAGTAACCTTCCCTCCTCCCCCCCCCCCCCAAATACTCCTTCTGGGTGGGGAGTGCTAGACAACTAAGTCTCCAAGGTCTTGCATGGAATAGAAATGCAGATGTCCTAAATGATCAAGACCCACCTGCTTTTCTCCTAAAGAAGCAGTTTGCTGCATTCAGCATTCAAAAAACTCAATTTCTTCCTGAAAACATGATGGGGAAGCTGGTTTGCCGAATCCCATTGATTTTCCAGAGAATGGGTGAGCTGTGAGCAGCCAGCACTCATGGCAGCTGGGGGAGGGTGTTCTGGTCAGGTGAAGAAGACTTGGGCAGGAGACAAACCTATGCACTACACCACCTAAAATTATCTATGTACCACAGGGGTACTGGTATGGTAGTCTAGGAAGTTCTTGTGTAGAGCATGGCATTGGGCATGTAGTCTTTTAGGTAGAGTTTTGTAGAATGTCTTTGAGGCAGATAAGTCTGGGGGAAGGAGACCAGATGGGAGTCTGTGGAAAAGTCAGACATGGGTGGGGAGCTTGACAGTGCTGGTGGAGTAGGGATGGGGAGGAAGGGAAAGACTGGAATGGTGTGTAGAAGGAACTATCAACAGGCTGAGTTAGTGGTGATGGACTGAGAAGAATGAAAAGGCTGGGAACCTGTGGGCCTGGGAGGAGAGCAGTGGAGGTGAGAGAAGCTGATTTTTTTTTCTTTTGAGACTAGATCTTGCTATTTTTGCCTGTGGAAATGCAGGCTCACATTACCCAGGGTACACAGACTCAAGCAATCCCCAGCCTCAGCTTCCTAGGTAGCTGGGATTGCAGGTGCACGCCATGACACCCAGCTATATATTTTTTGGAATTAGATCTCTCTACATGCCCCTGGCAGGACTCGAACTGCAATCTTTCTTGGCTGCCACTTACAGGCATGCGCCAGCCTGCCCGGCCCAAGAAAAGCTCATCTTGCTGTCAACAATGAGACAGCCATTCTCTGCCATGTGGGAATATGCCCTCTTTTAACAATACCCACTGTTAAAAATGAGTATTCACTTCTCATATTTTAGCAAAAGGGGCATGGTAGGTGGAAGCCAGAGCCCATCTGTCTTCTCGTTGTATAGAAATGCCAATACCCAACTCTCCCTCCTTCCCCCTCCATCCAGCACAGTAGGGTCTAGGTGTGAGCAGTGCTCAGGGGAAGTTTTAAGTCCCCTTCCCCTTCCAGGATCTGTTAGCCTTTGACAGGAGTCACGCTTTCAATTGCCTTTCCTTTTTCGGGATGTCTTTGTTGCCTCCTCTGTCCTCCTTTCTTGGCAACAGAAGGGTGTTGTGAGATTTAATTTGTCAAGGAAACTAAAAAAGACAAAAAATTCCCAGTCTCCATCTCATGTGAGCCAAGATCTTTGGGGGCAGAGGGTCAGTGCAGACAAAGACACTCTGATCACTTGTGATGGTTTCTCTCGGTTTCTCTCTCTAATTATAGAAAGTATTTAGCTATTGTTTCCTAATTGCTTGCTGCAGTTGGGTCTGAGCATTGCTTTTTTTTTTTTTTTAAACAAAAGCCTGGTTTCTGATGAATTGTTCTTTTTTTTTTTTTTCCTTCTTCTTCTTCTTCTTTTTTTCTTTTGGCCTTGCTTTACTCCACTGCCATACCAGGCACTGACCATCCCATTGGCACACTGAAGGCGATGGTAAGGCATTTCTGGAGAAGCTACTCTTCATCATCTCATAGCATAGCTTTCCCTCTTCTTCCCCTTTGCCTAATGGAGGAAGGGAATAATGTTTATTGAGCATTGACTTAGCATGTACCAGGCATTGGAGCAAACCTTCAATCCTTGCATGAAGTCTTAGAGGCAGATATTATCCCCAACTTACAGCTGAGGGTCTTAGGCAAGGAAGATCTCATAGCCAGCAAGTGTCCGAGCCAGGATTCTAACCCAGGTCTGTCAGGTTCCACATTCACTCTCTCTTGGGAATCTGAGAGTTTTTACAGACTTGGCTAAAAGAATATTGCAGTTAATACTCCTGGCACTATGGAAGGATTGGAAAAACCAGTGCCTTTAACCCTGAGCCCATTTCTAGGTTCCCTGTTAATGGTAGGGCATGGAGGAGCTGCTAGTGCAACTCTAAGAGGGGGTCTGGGGATTCCTGTGGTTGGTTCATGACACGTGACAAGATTTCTGATGTCATAGTTGTGATAATGAGGAAGGCCACCCCAGCCACCCAAAGGGCTGCAATAATCAGGATCCTACAGGAAATAGATGACCTGCTCAGGGGCCTGGATACAGAGCACTGAACAGGTGGACGGATTGGGAGAGATCTGGGCAGTTTAGTAAAAACAAACAAACAAAAACAAGTGGTGGGGATACATCTGGCACTAGGGTAATAGGAAGCTGATACCACCCCATAGCGAAATGGGCAAGCTCACAGAAGCTGCAACATGTGACAGATAACAGATACTGGAAAGGAACCTGGAGAACCACACCATGCACTTGCCCTACGAGAGGTTCCTGATGTGCTTGGCCTGGCTACCCGCCTCAGTTACCTCTGGAGATCCGAGCAGCCTGGTCTGCTGTGATCTAAGAGTGCAAGTCTGCACCCAGGAAAAAAGGACATTGTTCCAGAAAAAGAAAAGACCGGTGGGCCAAGCATGGACCAGTGACTTGCAGCTTGAGGAGATGGAGTGACTTGAGGGGGGAAGTGGGAAGGGGGAATAGGGTGGGCGGATAGGGGTGCAATATGAAAGGGAGTGTCATACCTAAGGGGAACTACCACCATCCAAACATGACCAATATGAAAATTACAAAATGAAACTTATAATTTAAAAAAATAATTAAAAAAACTTATAATTTAAAAAAAGAAAGGGACAAGCTATGGAAATGGTGTTCCTGCAGTCCAGTAAGAGCTGGCACAAGGGTAGAAGCGCCCAGACAGGAGCTGTGTCAGGCGAGGAGCCCAACTGTGGGCACAGAGCACATGGGAAGGTATGGTAGGTACACTCATCCAAGTGTCTTTCCTTCCAGCTCCCCATCTTTTGCTCTTACTTACCATTGGCCAAATTCAACTAGAAGACAGAGAGGGGTGGTACAGTGGGAAAACGGCCTGGGCCCATCAACCTGGCACAGAGGGCAGGGCAGAGAAGGGTAGAGAGAGGACTGGGGGAAGATGCATGGGATATTCAGCGTAGGGGTCTCCTTGCAGATGTCTTCCAGGGTGGTCTGTGGGAGACAGATATGGTTTATAGACTCAGAGAATCATCTAGCGTGAACACTGGAGGAGGAGGGCTTGGAGCTCTGCCTACAAATTCCCTTTACTCTGCAAAAGATGGTGCTGAGGTCTAAGGTCCAGCTTAGCAACTTGATTGCCAGTCTGCCTGCCTGTTAACCTGAGAACAGTGGTCAGTGAATGGTTGGTAAATAAGATCACTGCTAAACCTGTTTGCTGTTGAAACTGCTTGGCGACCTCAGGGTGTGTTTTACCTGACAAGAGTGCCTGTTTAAGTCCTTCTGTGACTATAGAGTGACTCTGGGGATGATCGAAGTGGGTGGGATTGCAGCTGTGCCCTTACCAAGAGATCTTGAACATCAAGTTTCTTAACTTTCTGAGACTCAACTTTTTTTTTTTTTTTTTTTTTTGAGACTAGGTCTCACTATTTTTTGCCTGTGGAACTGCAGGTTCACGTTGCCTGGGGTACCACAGACTCAAGCAATCCCCAGCCTCAGCTTCCCAGGTAGCTGCAATTACAGGTATGTGCCATCATGTCCAGCTGTATTTTTTTGGAACTAGGTCTCGCTACGGGCCCCAGGTGGGATTCGAACCGCGATCCCTAGCCCCAGCTGCTTCATAAGCTGAAGCTTAAAGCACGAGCCACTGTGCCCGGCTGAGCCTTAACTATTAAATGGGGAAAATGATGATACCTCTATTCCATGATGACACATGAATGGTCATATTCAAAGCACTTAGACTAGCATCTGGCACTTTTTACTGTATATGTGTGTGTGAGTGTATTCAAATGACTATATAAATGAGAAATAATAGCACACATTTATGTAAATGAGAGCATATTTATTTGTACATGTTAAGTGTACGTCCAATAAGTTATCTACAATTCTGGGGAAGAATTCCTATGGCTCTTACCCTTACTGTCAGGTATATTGTCTGGTTTTCAGAAGGAATTTTTCTTCTCTCTACTACAGATAAAAGCACCCAAAGGTTTGGGTCAGGTGTCTTTTGTGGGATTTCTTGGCCTGTCAGAGACAGATAAAAATTACTGTTCTTCATGTTACTCCAGCCCTGCCTTCTCCTCCCACCCCTTCCACACCCCCCAGTTGGAAATTAATTCCAGATTATTTACTTTCTCTCAGGTGTCAAAGGAATAAAAAGTCCTTTAGCTGTACTGCTGAAATTATATAACTTTGTAAACCAATGGTAAATAAACAAAATTTGTTTACAAATTAAATAGATTTATGTCTTTTATCATCTCCTACTGTATCTTTATGACTTTTCCTATGCCTGGGTTTCTCCCCGATAATTCTCTTAGGGAGCCCCTATTCAACCTTTAATTCCCAGCCTACAAATTAGTTTTTAGTTTACAGAGTATCTCAAAATCTTCTGGGTAAAATAGATGTTCCCTTCTTTGTCTTCCTATACCACTTGTTCATACCACTACCATGACAATTTTTTATAATACCACCTGGAAATTATTTTCTTATCTTAACACCTATAATTTGTAAACTTGATGTGGGTTGTATTATTTAACTTTACATTATTGCCATTACCTCCTCCTATTTTGTGATTTGTGTTTTTTTATGCCTTCCTATGAAAAGAAATTCTTAAATTTAATGTGTCTATATTTATTAATATCTTATTTACAGTCTGTGCTGTTATTTACTAAATCCTACTCTGAGATCATAAGGATGTTTTCCTTTAAAATTCCTACTTTCAGAGGCTATAAGAAGGGGAAAGGTGCACAATGGACCATGAGTGAGTTGGGGGTGGGTATGGTGTGAGGGTAGTATCAAAAAGAGATTATTTGCATAATGCAATAAATGAAGAGAATAAATTAAAACAAAAGCAAAAATGTATTGCAAAGTGAAAAAAAGATTCCTGATTTTACTTTTTCCCTTTTTTTTT